>JAOTRH010184341.1:0-43090 GCA_034768845.1 Heliamphora exappendiculata | reverse complement strand
GTCCACTGTATTAAATGTGGGGTCGCTCCCTACTAAATTCTAGCAAACCGTTTAATATATATTATTCTAACACTGTGGCATAATTAATAATTTAGATATTATTGAATTCACATCAGCATTGCTAATGGATGTTGAACAAAATTTCAGGTGATCCTTGAAAGCGTGAAGATTTCAGTTTTTGGAGAATAAGAAGTTCAAGTCTTTTTTCATATCTTGTAATTGCCATTTCTTTTCTTCTGTTTTTAGAATGAATTCTTATGTAGAATGTTGTTTTTTTTTTTTTTTTTATAGTCAATGCTCTGGAAATTTATGTTGGAAAATTTTCAGTTGGAAATGTTTTAATAAAATTATTTTTGCATTTTGTTATATTTAAATAAGTCTTATTTCTTTTCAATGGTCATAACTCTGAATAAATGAAGAATGTTAAGAAAAGATAAAGAGGCCTTTGGTGGGTTTTGACTCACTGGCCGGTTACGGACGCCACGTTTTAAAATGGGTCGTGACATAAATAATTCAAATTGCCGACCAACTGTCGATATAGTGTAGGGTTGGGAAGGAGATCACCCTCCTCACGACGATACTTCGTGTTGACTTCTAAAGGAGTATCCACCGAAGAAGAGTTCTGAAGACCAACTAAATCAATCAAATCCTGGGCGTACTTGTGTTGATTCCGAAAGATGCCAGAGGGATCCCTGTGAATTTCCAACCCCCAGAAATATGTAAGAAGACCAAGATCCTTCATATAAAAGGAGGCCTGAAGATGCAGTTGTAGACGAGTGATCAAGTCAGAATCCGTCCCCGTTATAACAATATCATCAACATAAACAAGAAGAAGAACAATGCCGGTAGAGGACCTACGAAGAAACAGAGAGGAGTCCTACTTACTCTGCTCAAAGGAAAACTTAATCAAGGTAGACCAGAACTTATCAAACCACGCCCGAGGAGCTTGTTTCAACCCATATAAAGATCACTTCAATTTGCATACATCAGAAGAGGAGGAGGCCGAGCCAGGGGCAGAGTCATGTAAATAGCCTCTTTGAGATCACTATGAAGAAAGACGTTTTTAACATCCATTTGATGAAGTGGCCACCCTTGGGACGCTGCAATAGAAATAACCAACCGGACCGTAGTCATCTTGGCAACAAGAGCAAATGTCTCCTCATAGTCCACCCCATATTCCTGTCTATTACCAAGTGCAACCAACCTAGCCTTATAACGATCTAGAGTACCATCGGAATGCAGCTTAAGTGAGTAAACCCATTTACACCCAATTGGTTTAACTTGTCCCGGACAGGGAACAACATCCCAGGTGTAATGGTCCTGAAGAGCCTAAAGTTATTCGCCCATTGCCGCCCGTCAACATTCATGTTTAACAGCCTCAGAGTAACATAAGGGAATTGAAACAGAGGACAAAGTAGCATGAAGAGATGTATGAGAGAAGCCATACCGATCAGGAGGGCGAGGGACTCTAGTAGACCGCCAAGGGACAATGGCAGAACTCGGATCTGGCAGATCAGCTGGGTCAGGCTCAGGTGTCGGGTCAGATGCAAGAAGAGGCAACATTGAGCGTCGACGTTCATACACAAAGCCAAGTTTGAATCGCTTAGGAGTAGAAGACAAATCATCAAAATGAGGAAAAAGAGTGATCTCAGGCAAGGATACTACATGAGTAGAAAAGAAAGACAGATTTTCAAAGAAAACAACATGACGAGAAATACGAAATCTGTTAGAGCTTGGATCCTAACAAGCATAACCTTTGTGTGAGTTACTATATCCCATAAAGGCACATTTTACAGATTGAGCAGAAAGTTTGTGTCTTTCATGTGATGGTAAATGAACAAAACAAACACAACCAAAGGTATGCATATCAAGGTAGTTGGGATGCTCATGATGCAGATGATAATAGGGAGTTTCAAATTGCAAGACACTTGCAGGCAATCTATTAATTAAATAAATTGCCGTGGATAACGTTTCTACCCAAAATTTAGCAGAAACAAATGACTCAACCAATAAAGTGCGAACAACATCCAACAAGTGGCGATTCTTACGTTCAGCAACGCCATTCTGCTGAGGTGTATAAGAACAAGAACGCTCAGAAATAATTCCTTTCTGTTTAAGGAAGGCATGAAATTCATGAGGCATATATTCACCACCCGAATCAGATCTTAACACTTTAATGCCTGAAGAGAATTGAGTTTCAATAAATGCCACAAAATGTTGAAATACAGAAAATACCTCAGATTTAGAATGAAGGAAATAAATCCAAGTATACCGATTATAATCATCAATGAATGTGACAAAATATTTATAATTTGTATGAGATATAACAGGTGTAATACCCCATACGTCACTGTGGATCAAATCAAAACAGGTATCAGCATGACTTCCATGTGTAGGGAAGGAAAGAGACTTACTCTTCCCCAATTTACATGTAGAGCAATCAAACGAGAGACAAGAAAAGGAAAATTAATCTTTATTATCCAACAAACCAGAGTTAAATAAATGAGATAGAACAGTAGAATCAAAATGACCCAAACGTTTGTGCCAGACATCAGTCTTATTTTTAACAGTAGTACAAGCCAAAGAAAGGCAAGAAGGCATCGCAAAATGGAGAGGAAACAAACGTCCAACTTTAGACCCCTTCGCGAGTATCTTCCGCAACACTTAATCCTGCACAATACAACCATCACGAGAAAACCTAACATTACAGTTATTATCAACCAATTGACCAACGGAAATGAGACTAGTAGAAAGCTCAGTAGATACAAAAACTTCTTTAACTACTAAATTAATATCCCCAATAGCATGAATAGGAAGCTGACTCTCATTAGCAGTCTGAATGTACGAAGAGCCATGATAATTCCGAACATTGGTAAGCGTGTTGGAGAAACTAGTCATATGATTAGACACACCAGAATCAACAAGTCAAGGTGAAGATGATTGTGTATTGTTACCTTAAAGCCCTAAGGCTGAAAATGCTGACATAATCATTTACTGAACGGTTTCAGGAGTAAGAATAGCAGGATTATCAGCTGTAGAAGAAGCGGCCGTACCCACCGCAGCTTGATAGGCACTAGTTTGGTGATTCTTGGGACGAGTGGGACAGTCTTTGATAATGTGTCCTGGCTTTTTCAATAATTGCAAGACTTCTTGGCACATTGGGCAGTAATATGCTCATATTCCTTACAGGTAAAGCATTGGACCTTCCGCATATGTCTATCCATGCTTTTCCCATGAGCTGCATAAGCAACGTCGTTAGAGATCATACGATTTTGCTGAAAAATACCTTGTGTTGCAAGACGTTGTTCTTCACGAAGTAATTCCCCAAAGTACCCATCCAAAGAGGGAGGAGGATCACGATTCAACAAATTAGAGCGAGTGGCCTCAAATTACATTCGTAACTTCACAAGAAACTGATCTCTCTTGCTTTGTTCATCAACCTCTTGAATGGCAGCGAGAGATCCAGCTGGGACCTTGGCATGAATAATATCAGTAAATTCACTCCACAAATTCTGAAATCTAGAAAAATACTCTTGGATGGAGAGATTCCCTTGACTGTAATTGGCGATCTCATTTTCCAACTGAAAACATCTTGCTGTATGATCCTGGTTGTAAACTTTTTTTAAAAATTCCCACATACTTTGAGCAGTCTTATACGACCTCAGATATAGGATAATCTGAGGATCGACGGACCCCAAAATCCAGGACATCACACGAGCATCCTTGACCGTCCACTGAGCCAGCCCTTTAGATTTCGTAGGAGTAGGGTCACTGCCATCGATATGACCCCATAACTCTTTTCCCATAACAAACAATTGAAACTGAAATTCCTAAGTAGAATAATTTTTTCCAGTAAAACGAGCCCCAAAAAAATCGCTAGTAGACATGATAACACCTCAAACAGCAAAAGGACCACTAACACAAGAGAGAACCACAGACCAAGAGGTGCGAGAACCGCGAAAAAACCAGAAACGCGA
This sequence comes from Heliamphora exappendiculata, assembly GCA_034768845.1. Lineage (NCBI taxonomy): Eukaryota > Viridiplantae > Streptophyta > Magnoliopsida > Ericales > Sarraceniaceae > Heliamphora > Heliamphora exappendiculata. Next base: position 39,113 of record JAOTRH010184341.1, on the reverse strand, counting down.
GAACCAGAGGCGCGAGAGATGACGACTAGAGACTCGAGAGTCCCGAACCAGAGTCGCGAACCAGAGAGAACCAGATCGATGAACCAAGAGAGAATAGAGAGTTGCGAACCAAGAGAACTAGAGTCGGCGCGACCAGAGAGGTTGCCGATGAGAACTAGTGAACCAGAAACCAAAAACCAGAAACCAGAAACCAGAGTCGCTGGAGTTGCGACGAAGATCGATGAGCCTCCTGGAGGGGTGACGAAGGGTGACGAGCCTCGCTGGAGGTGTGAGGAAAGTTGGCGAGCCTCCCTGGGTGTGTGACGAAAGTCGACGAGACTCCCTGAAGGCGCGATGAAGGGCGGCGAGTCTCCCTGAGTGTGCGTCGGAGGTCAGCGAGGTCATCGGAGTGCTGAAAAGGAGTTGTTGGAGGTCGGCGAGGTCGTCAGAGTGCTGAGAAGGGATCGCCGGAGGCCAGAGATGCAGCGGCTAAGGTTTTAGAGGTTGGCGAGGGTTTGCGTCGAAGGCTAGGGTTCACGTATTGGCTTTTCAAAAGTTGAAGGCTACGATTTGCGAACTGGAGAACCAGAAGTCGAAGGTTAGTATTTGCAAATTGGCGAACCAGAAGTTGAAGGTGATCGTCGGCACGAACTAGAAGTTGAAGGGGATTGTCGGCACGAGAGGGAGGAGGCGACGATGCCGGTGCCGGAAGAAAGGAAGAAGGCAATCGACGGCAAGATTGAGACTTTGATACCATGACAATATTTTCTTTTCTGAATGAATTCCTCTTTGTGAGGTTCCACTGTTTATATACAAAAATATTGTCTAAATACAAGGCTAAAATTAAGTCATTAGAATCAATCTAACCTAACCAAAAGGTAAAGAATATCTGTACAATTATAATTATGCCATAATTATGGCTAAATATATAACTAAATATATGGCTAAATATATCATGATTGACATCCACGACCAAACTTGCCGCTACCACGACTGTGGCCTCGACTGTTGCGACCACCATGAAACCCCGCCAAAGAAGACTGATCAGAATTCTCCATAGGAGATGGATCACGAGACTCATTCCGATGAGTCACCCGGCTTACACGATGGAATGTCTCAAAGAGAGTGAGAATGTTCGCCCCAGCCAGGATCTGAGAGCGTGTTGAGTCAAACTCGGAGTCTAGAATAGCCAGGAAACATACCACCAAGAGCTGCTGCCTCTGCTCCTGAAACTGAGACAACTGATTCGTGAATGGTAGGAGGCGGTCAAACTCGTCAGCCAAAATCTTGAACTGCATAAAAGGATCCTGAAGGGGCTTCCCGGACTGCTGGGACTAAAAGAAACCTTTCATAACATCGTAGAGGCGGGAATGATCATGAGTGGATGAATATATCGATTCTAACGAGGACTAGATCTCTCGCACAGTGTCAGTGTTCACCACCAAAGCCTGAACAGACGAATCCATTGAGTTCAGCAACTGACTAAATATCCGAGCATCATTCCGGGTCCAAGCCCGAAAGTTTGCTGATGTTTCTAATGAAGGATCATCACACAGATGAAAATCAAACTCCATACCCTAAAGAGACTTAAGGACGCTCTTCTTCCATAGAGCATACCCATTGGCGCCATCGAGTCGCCGATCAACCAACCATGTGAATAATGAGAAAACCTCTGTGGCACACTACCGTTTAGCTTCAACCTGGGATTCGCGGGTCACCGAATCCTCTGACATTCCTATTTATCAACAAGGAAACCAAAAATACCACGAAGCACAAGTCACAACGACACGAAGGAATGACAGAGAACCGCACTGAACCCTCACTGCATCAAACCATCAAACATCATAGAATCGCAACCCATTGTACAAGCTTAATGATGCAGTGAAGGAAAAAGAGAGAAAACCCTCTGCGAAGGGACTATCGGAGGTCCGACGGTGGTCGGCGAGGCTCGCTGAGGGCTGGCGAGTGCCCGGAGAGAGGTCACGGAGGCTGGCGGTAGTCAGCGAGAAGGTTTGAGGCTTGTTCCAACGACTGTGGGTGGTCGCGAAGGCTGGCGGTGGTCGACGAAGGCCCGACGGAGGTCGGCGGTGGTCGGTGAAGGCCTGACGGTGGTTGGCGAGAAGCCTGGAAGGGTTGGCAGTGGTCAATGACTAGGTTTGGTACTAGCGGAGAGGAGGTTTAAGGCTGTCGGAGGCTGAGGTGCTGGCAGCTAGGGTTTTAGGGCTGGTGGCTGACGGCTAGGATTAGGGTTTGGTACTGGCGGCTAGGGTTTCATGGCTCTAATACCATGTTAAAATATGAGAGAAAAAATATTGGAAGTGCGTGTTATCATTGTGAGGCATAAGCAGATATTTATTAAGATATGAAGGACTACAATAGATAGTATGGGCATACCTATAGGATAACATTATTAATATGCAATATATATTAACAAAGAGGAGTGGGCATGCGAGTAAGAGGATACACTGCAGTAAGCACTGCTTTTTCCCAAAAACTAGCAGGGACAGAGGAAGAGAGAAGAAGGGAACGAGTTATGTCAAGGATGTGACAATGTTTTATCAGCTCTCGCACAAAGTGTTTTATCAATGATGTGACAATGTGCCGTAAATATGAAAAAAGTATGATAGATTTGTGAGTCATGAGATACACCCAACAAAAATGACTATAATAATCAATAAAGGAAACACAGTACATTGAGCTTCCTTTAGTTGTAATGGGGAAAATATCCCACACATCAGTATGAACAAGAGAGAAAAGAGATGTAGAAAGGAAAGTGCTTTAACTAAAAGGTAAACCTAACATTTTTACAAATTTACAATCACTACATTCAGAAATATCACTAGAAGACACTTTACTCAAATGACCAGACCGGTCTAACATCTTTAAACGCTCACTACACAAATAGCCTAACCTAGAATGCCAAAGATAAAAAGGAGATGAATTTTGATATAAGTGAAAGAAAGACAAAACCACAGAGGAAGGAGGCACAGAAATGTGCAGACTTTCCAACACATATAACTCACCAGCCCTACGTCCGATCCCAATCTACTTCTAGGATGCCCAATCTTGAACAATACAACTCAAAGAAGAAAACAAAACATCAAAACTAGAATCAGAAAGTTGATTAACATATAGTAAACTAATAGACAACTAAGGTACATTAGAAAGCATTAGAGATAAACAAAGAAAGAATAGGAGCAAGAAAGAACTGAACTGAACCAATAGAAACAATATGCATAGAAGAACATTTGCAGTAGAGATGGGGGAAGAAGGGAGAACACAGTAACTTAAACAAGACAAATTTGGTATCATATGAAGAGAAGATTCAGAATCAAAAATCCAAATAGTAGGTGAAATACCTGTGTAGTAAGAACTATGCAAAGTTGCAAACCTAAAGTAGTCATAGCAAAAGAAACTCACGAGTATGATCAAAATATCGACTTGCTAGACAAAATATCATCTCAAAATCTCATCCAAATTCTCATGTCAAAATCTCATGATAACAATAAAACTTATGAATGCCCTAGAGCACTAGGTCTAGCACTGGTCTTGACTGGAGATCAGTGAACAATGGTCAACAATGGTTGGAGATAGCCCAGTAATCATCGGAGAGTATAAAGTACAGGATATATCTTATAATGGTTGGAGATATATCTTATAACTTATAATATCTTATAAGTTATAAGATATATATAGAACAAAACCTAAAACCTTAATTAGTCATAATAACTAAGCTACCCGTTAACTAACAAATAAATAACAAAATAACCAAAAATACACTTTCACAAGCGCATGGGTTTTTATGCTCGGTCACAGCGTGAGTGGGTTAGGAGGATCGATGGCATGCGAGCAACCCAAGTCGCACGAGCACCACTCCCATAAGCAGTGGGTTGGCAAGTGGGAAATATGAGCAGTGTTGTCCTTACAATTGCATGCATGCCATGTGTTTAAGCAAGCAAAGGTGCACACACACAGGGCATGGACCCATTGAAGATGTCATGTGTTGCAACCACTGATCCGTACCAACACTCATCAGCCAGAAGATGCTAACCATTCATGGCTCAAAATTGCATTTTTTGGACAACACACCTACCAAACCAAGTCCATAAGTGACGAGTAAAACAGTAAAGATGAGGCAGTTTAAACATTGATTGAAGTCCTCATCTAACCTGATAAACTTTGCACGCTCCTCATGACTGGTATCTGGACCGGGTTTTGAGTACCCTCCAGGAATAAAAGCCTCGTAAATAGAATTAGCAGAAGAATTTCCTCCAACCTCAACCATTGCATCAATTTCATCATCAGACCATTCATCTAATGTAACAGACAGCACCTGCACAATTAAATTGATTTCTCTCAGACAATGATTTCTCTCAGACAATCACAATGATATGAGGTAGAGGGGAGAGAGGAAATCCAGGAAACAAAGCAATTCAACTTTTAAAGTGAAAATCATATTGCTGCTGTCCATAGTGGGGGCAAAAGGAAATGAACCTGTGCCACTATGACAACAGATTAAACTTCCAAATGACAGTCTGGATCCTACGAATACTGATGTGGGAGGAATTTGTAAAATGACACCTGAAGTTGGTCATTCTGATGGGTTGGGATTTTAGTATCTTTCATTTATTATTTTCTTGTCCAAAAGCACATAAAAAATAAATGTATCCTGTACTTTCTACTTTCATATGTATTAAATGGTTTTAAGGATGAAGCTTCAACCTGGTAAGGTTATAATGACAAGTTCAACCATGCTGGAATGGTGACCCATTTGTGAAGCAGAAGACTTTTTCCATGATCCACTAAATAAAAGGATAAATTAGCTCCCCTAAAGGCAGAGGGAGGGGAGAAAATTTTGAATTGTCTTTAAACGTTTTCTCTTTACTTCTTCATCCTTAAGGGTTTTGACCTTCCCATAGCTTAAGTTCACAAAAACAAGGAATGCAGCCATATGTAGAAATAAAAACTTCAATTCTATACTATTTTGTATTCACTTTGGCCAAACTTTTAGAAAAAATCATTTAAATGTGCCAGATGCCAGCGTATACGAAAACATGGCATGTGGATATCCACATCTTTCATGTTTGTAGGGAGCATATAAAGGTCTGCTCCTTTTGGCTCCATTTTGGAATATTCTCAAACTTACTTAATCTGAATACAACAAAACAAGTTAATAATGTATTAGTGTTAACTGGAAATGGCTGTAACAGAAACTACAAACTAAAGGGGATGATTTTTCCAACCCTTCTGCCCAATATTACCAAATACATATTTTTAGTATCAACAATCAGTTATTCATGTCCCTATTCATAGAAAACAGCTTGATACATGTTCCTGTCAAGAATTCTTTCTTTCGAAACAGAGAGGGGAGGAAGAGGAACCATAGAGTAGTTAGTTACCTTAGAGATATGGGTGCCAAGGCTTCTGTGCACGCCACAACATTTTAAGCATATAAACACCCCAATATTGGATGATCTGAAAATGTAATGTACAAATGATTATTAAGCATCCACGTAAAAATGTAAACAAGCAAAAACTTGTATGCTGCGGACACCACTTCATCTCAAATCGTTTCAGCCAAACAGGGAAGTTTAATCCAGCATATCCCGATTCCCACAATGGATATCCACTCCAAGTTATTGTTTTTTTCAATTTATTGATATATCGGGAAATATTGCCTCACATTGTCAACAATATTAAATGTATATGAGTCACTGCCTTTTCTCACAATATACAAAGCATGCTTGGTATCAATTCCACATTTTCTCTACAATCTCTTACTCATTTGTACTACCCAAATTGATGATTCAGCAAGGTTCATTTGAAATATGTAAGTTGTCCTGCTACTAATTTACATTATCTTTCACAATAATTTTTGTCTTCTGAACCAGCTGATATCTCCATACTTAACCTCAATATGGAAGCTGATACCAGTATTTATGTCATCAACCCAAACTACGTTCAAATCATTAACCAACTTGATGATAAGCTTTGAAAGTAAGAATTTTATTTTCGCTTTTATTTTGATGGAAACCAGGTAACTAGATCCACAAAATAGAAGAGGCGTTCAGGTAAACTTCACTTCTTGATGGAGCGTTGCAGTGGCCTTTAAAGGTGAATAAAAGACAAGGTAAGCATGCTTCTAATCAATCGCATAGCTAGAAATTTTATTGAGTGGTGTCATTCAATTAATTATAATCATGTCAATTTTTAGTTTTATATGACCGGTTAAAATTAACTTTGACAAAATGCACTACAATATTATATATTTTTAAAAATTTTAACAAAAATATTCAAACTTGTGAATGGAATGTAAAAGTAAAGTCTGGGACTATTAATACCATTAGTTTAACTTTTATTTTAAATAAATTAAAAATATTACAACTGCTACAAATTTTCAAAATTTTTATTTTTTCAGATGTTGACCCCTTCTTATATTATTTTCAATATTTTACTCATGTCAATATGTTAAATGTCTAAATTTTTTACATAATGAATAAGTTTTTTAAAAAATTAAGTGGGGTCAATTGAACCTATTCATGTGTATGTGGCTAGGCCCTTGCTTCTAATGGTCAAGCTTTAATTTTGCTCGTGCTGGATTATGTGAAGCTCACTGCTGATCTTACAAAACAACATTCTTGGGTAATGATGTAAGCCATGTGTCATTTTCATTCGCATTTATTAGTTGTGTTCAATTCTATATATATTTAGTCATCTTTAGGAGTCAAGGTTTTTCTGTAATATCAAGATTTTCTACTGGTGGAGATCAATGGTTGCACCGGATCATCCTCCTATGGGTCAAATTACATAATCATATTCTTTTATGGGTCTTAGGAGGAGTCAAAAGTCTAATTTTCTATTAAAAGTTCAAATCCTATTTTTATAAGTAAGATTATATTACAGGGAATTAAGGAAATGTCACTGGTATAAAACAGGAAGAACCTCTCTTACAAAAAGAGAAAAGGACCAAAAAAAAAACTCCCACAAAAAGGAAGAATGCAGCAAAAACCTCCACAAAAAGGACTCAATACACAGATAACAAGTTTATAAAATCAAACATATCGTTCACAAACAGTAGGAGAACACCTTTTAATCATAAGGAGAGCACCTTTTAATCGATACGGCAGCACCTCCGTCCCTTCAAAAGATCTATTTTGCTCGAACCAAATCACTTATATTAAACACAAAGGAATCAAAAGACACGCCCTCCAACTGCTCCTCGATGCTCTACCCCCTTCTAACCCACCAAAACACCAAGACCTCCACAAAAACCCAGACACACCAAAGAGCATCAAAATAGAACCCCACAATTCCCTAGCAAGACCCAAGTAATAAAAGGATGAGATAAACTTTCCATCCTTCTTGCAAAAACAGCAACAGTTAGTCAATACTAGCCCCATCCACATTAGGTTGTCAATAGTAAAAATCCTTTCATGCACAACAGACCAACCTAAGATAGAATCTTCAAATTAGCTCTTACCTTCCAAATAGTCCTTCACGGAAAGGATGTTTTGGTGCTACACAGCATACACCTATAAAAAGACTAAATGAAAAATTTTCCACTACGATCCCCTTCGTATTGACTGAGTCACCTCCTCCTCTCTTACCTCCATGCTCACACATAACATCTAAAAACATCAATAATTAATCCAACTCCCAGCTGCACATCCCTTCTCAGCCCAATATCTTAGAAATTGTGGCCATAATTGCCCAAAGCATAATCTACAACCGAAGCATTTTTATCTGTGACCAAAGAAAAAAATATTAGGAAACACTGTGCAGAAGGCCACATCCCCGCTTCAAACATCGATGTGTTCTTATAGATAGAGGAGCTACAATAAGTTCTTGTAAATGGAATGTCATTCCTAAAGAAAAATGGAATCTAATAAAGCATCCCATTTTAGTTAAAGGAATTCATGGAAATCACACATCAATTCAATTTAAAGTAAAGAATATCCCCATTTGGCTTGGTGATAGCAAATTCATCATCCCAAAAATACTTTTCTTTTCCTATATGCATGGAGATTTCTTTTTAAAAAACAATTTTATTTATCAATATCTTCCTATGTATATATACAAAAAAGGAATTTCTTTAAGCATAAAAAAATGTTTTGATGCATATTCCTTTATTAGAATAGCACAAATATATTTGTGATAAAAACTTTTCACGTATGGTAGTCAACTACAAACGGCTTAACGAGCATTTAGAATTTGATGGATATTTTGTTCCACGAAAAGATGTCCTAATCTCACTAACTAAAGGCCAAAAATACTTTCGTAAATTTGATTGTAAGAGTGGATTGGCAAATCCAACTCACAACTGAGTCAAAACCATTGACTGCTTTCAATACACCTCGAGGGCATTACCGTTAGAATGTTATGCCTTTTGGTCTCTCTCAATATTGCCCCTCAAGTGTATCAATGAAGGATGGACACAAATTTTAAAGATCTTAAAGATTTTTGCGTTGTCTATGTTGACGATATATTGATTTTCTCTAAATCCTGGAAGGAACATAAAACACCATTTAAAACTAATATGTGAAAAATTCTAAAAACATGTAATAATTTTATCTCCCAAGAAGATTGAGATAAAAAAATAATCTATTGAATTTTTTAGAATTATTTTAGATCAAAAAGATCTCAAACTTCATAAACATAGTCTCTAAAAAATAAGAGAGTTTCCCAATATTCTTGAAAATAAAACTCATTTACAAAGCCTATTCGGAATCCTAAATTATGGAAGAAATTTTATTAAAGATCTTTCAAAAATCGAAATCCATTGGTTAGTGAAACTAAGGAAAGATGCAATTTTTGAATGGGCAAATAAAGATGAAACCTTACTTAAACAAATTAAATTTAATATTCAAAATTTGCCTAATGTTTATTTACCTCAAACAGGGGATAAGTTAATCCTAGAAATTTATGTATCTGACACATGTTGGGGATGCGTTCTCAAAGCAAGCCCTTCAGCTTTATCGAAAGAAAAAGATAATCCTAAAGAAATAAATGGAAAAAAAAGCCAAAAAGACTTCTATTTCAAAAACTCTTCAAAAAGAAAAATTATTTGTGGATATAATTCTGGAACATTTAAGCCAAATCAACAAAAATATATTATTTTTGGAAAAGAATTATTAGCCATTAAATTAGCAATAGAAAGATTCCAAATCTTCTTAGCACCAGAAGATTTTATTGTTCGAACTGATAATAAAACTGTAAAAGATTTTTTAGTCAACAAAAAAACTATTGATCAAGGGTGACGTCTTAGTTGGAACAATAAAATTGCTGAATATAATTTTGAAGTAGAATATCTTAAAGGTACTAACAGTTTTCTTGCAGATTTTCTCAGTAGGAATCACTTCAAAAATTAGTTAACTAAGCATGTTACTAATTTATTGCAGGAAACATCTCTAGAAAAGAGAATGGATAAAGGTAAACAATCTCAACACGTTGAATGGGAGCCAATTGCTAAAAAGAAGAAAAGGCTAAAGAAGAAAAAGTTTATGTGGTATTTGCTGGATTTCAACCAGAAATCTACATGTCATCGCAGAATGCCACCAACAGATTAATCGATATTCTGGAGCATGCTATAGATGTTATGATAGCTTAACCAAAGTTAAAAAAACTTTTTACAGCACTCCACCACTCAGAACACATGAAATTCCTTCATCTAAACCAGATGAATCAAAAATAAAAGATTTTTATAATCCTGGAATCCTTAGGAATATTTATAATGAGCTAAATGGCGTCTGAAAAAAATCATATTGCAGAGAACAAAGTAAAATTCCAACAGCATATGAGAAGATTAGCAACTCATCTACCTTGTAATTGTAATTAGCGATTTCCGGGTGTTTAGACAAAACCACGAAGTGTCTGTACCGTCTTTTTTATTACGGTTGTTGGTTGTGGTTTAGTTTGGGTTGGGACGCGTTGCATTTGCACCATCTAGTTACAATACCCCGTCTTGTGCATCTTGTTGTGTTTTCCTTCTCGGCGCTCGTTAGGCGCTCAAGCGCTGTCTTGGCGCTCGTTGAGCACTCGCCAGGCGCTCAAGCGCTGGCTTTAGTAGTTTGCCCTTTTGTTCTCTCTAGTGGGCTCCGCTCGCTGAGCGCCCTTAAGGCGCTCGAGTGCTGGACTTCTCTAGGTTGCCTCTTTGCTTTCCCCAGTGGAATCCACTCGCCAGGCGCCCTCTAGGTGCTCAAGTGCTAGCTTGGCACTCGTGGTGCACTCGATAGGCGCTTGAGCGTTGAGCCAATGTTGGTGTTTCCTTTAGCAACTCCAGTGGGATGAGCTCGCGAAGCGCCCTTAGAGTGCTTGAGCGCTTTGGAGCGCTCGTCATGCGCTCGAGCTCTTCATCTTGCACTTGAGAAGCGCTCGAGCGCACCTAGGTCAAACCTAGATCAAACACCTCTATTGCGCTTGCTAGGTGCTTGTGGCGCGCTAGAGCGCTCATGTGCTAACATGCCCTCGCTACGCACTCGAGCGCCTAGAGCCAGTTTTCTGCCACCTTTTTGTCCTGAACACTAGTGGTATATAAGTTTTTGCTTTTTCTCGTTTTAGGGTTACCAAAAAGAATATGGAGAGTTTTGATTGACTGATTTGACTCCTTTGAATTTAAAGCATTTTGTCAATCTTTTGTCAACTCTATTGTAGCAATCTAGGTGCATTTCATCCCCTTAAAGTGTACTCATAACCTAGATTGTGTTTTTCACATACACATTATTCTTTCTACACTCTTGGTCATTCATCATCACTTAAAACTTGCTCAGATCATATCTTAGCTGTCGGGTTACGTAGATCGAGAAGTTGAAATGACTTGGATCTGTGAAATCAACAAGGAGCTCGGGGAGCCGTCTCAAACAAAGAAGTTAGGTCATCATTTGGGTAACGGGTGTAATTCTTTTATTCTAGCTTGTACCTTTTTGATTCATAGTGAAAAGTGCTTTGTGTGTTGGTGTCGTGATTTTCATCTCGAGTTTTACCTAAGGATTTCCACGTTATATCTTGTGTTTTTCTCTCATGGATGTTGGTTATTTATTTACTAAAGCTAAATAATCTTTTAATTTTTTAATTGTCCAATGATTAACCTATTCACCCCCCTCTAGGGTTGATCGGGTCTCTTTACATAATTTCAATTGGTACAGAGCTAAGTTATCACTTTGTTGGCTTCATCGCCGGAGATAGATCCTTTTGTATCCATGAACTCAGAGTTGGGTCGTGAGAGTACCTCCACCACTAGGCCTCCCTACTTTGATGGCAATAACTACCCTTACTGGAAAGCTAGGATAAAGGCCTTCCTAAATTCTATGGGAATTAGAATTTGGAGATTATCCTCCACAAGTATGAATCTCCCGCCATTTAGGATCCCACTACTAACATTGTTAGGTTGAAAACCGATACTGAGTGGACTCAGGTAGATAATGAGTGTTCTAACTATAATTACAAAGCCTTATGAATCTCCCTCGTAGGCAAGCTTCAAACCTATGAGATCAATGTCTAGCAAAAAAACCTCCTCCATTGAAAAAAGTCATGCTTGCTAAAAAATTCAGAAAATTTGTGAGATTCAAAAAAGGAAACAATTCTAACCAATCTTCATCCAAGTTTCCCTTCTTTAACAAGAAAGTTACTTCTAGCGGAAGTGATAAATGTGGAACTCCTCAAAATTTCAAAAGATCTTAAGGAATTCAATGTCATGAATGTTATGGATATGGTCATATTCAAGCCGAGTGTGCCAATACCCAGAAAAAGAAAGAGAAAAAGAGTTTCACCGTTACTTGGGATAATGACTGTGAAGAAGAAGAGACAGAACAAATTGGCCAGCGGAAAAGGTCTTATTTGTGGTGACTGCCTGAAAGAAAAACAAATTAAATACACACACAAAAAGACACATCTTGTTGCCACCACTAGACCCCTTGAGCTCTTACACATGGACTTGATGGATACCTCTAGAACCGAAAGCCTTGGAGGTAAAAAATACATTCTTGTCATTGTTGATGACTAATCGCGTTTCACCTGGGTTGGGTTTTTGAGAGAGAAGTCCGACATCTTTGGATATTTCAAAACCATATGTCAAAAGGTTCATAATGAAAAAGTTATCCCATAACCCATGTTAGAAGTGACCATGGTAGGGAGTTTGAAAACTCCGATGTGGAAAAATTCTGTGATGAGAGAGGAATCAAGCACGAATTATGTGCTCCACAGACTCCTTAACAAAATAGAATCATGGAAAGAAAAAATAGAACCCTGCAGGAAATAGCCAGAGTTATGCTTCTTGCAAAGAGAGTTCTTAGGAATTTTTGGGCCGAGGCAATTAATACTGCTTGCTATACCATTAATAGAGTTTGTCTGAGGCATGGAACTTCTCATACTCCTTACGAAATCTAGAATGGGAAAAAGCCCAATGTCAAATATTTCAGAGTGTTTGGTAGCAAATGTCACATCCTTAGAGATAGTGAGTCATTGGGAAAATTTGATTCTAGGAGTGACGAGGAAATCTTTCTGGGATACTCCACAAATAGTAGAGCCTATCGTGTGTACAATCTAAGAACTTCGACTCTTATGGAGTCTGCAAATGTTGTAGTGGATGACACTACAGTGAATGAGTTGAACACCTTTCCTAATGAAGAAATCTGGCATGTGTTTGAGAGAGAGAGTTCAAACTCTCATGATGAGTCTAACACTGATACTTGGTGTGGAGAACCTGAGACAGACCTTGTGAGTAGTGAAGAGTCCAATGTCAGTGAACCAACCCCTCAAGCTGAGGGATTACCCACACCCACCAAAGAACCCTCGGCTAGGGTCAAGTTGAATCATCCCATAGATCTTGTCATTGGAAACCCTAAGGATGGCATGTTAATTAGGAGAAAAGCTCACATTGAAAATAAAATCACCTATGTCTGCTACACTTCCCTAGTTGAACCTAAGAGGATCGAAGAAGCTCTTGGCAATGAGAATTGGATCATTGCTATGCAAGAAGAGCTTCAACAATTTGACAGGAATGAAGTGTGATACTTTGTCCCTCGGCCTAGTCACAATAATGTTATCAGAACAAAGTGAATTTTCAAAAATAAACGTGTTGAAAATTGGGTTGTGGTTAGAAACAAGATTAGGCTAGTTGCCCAAGGGTATTCACAAATAGAAGGGATTGACTTCGATTAGACTTTTTCTCCAGTAGCTCGCTTGGAGTCCATTCGACTTCCCTTTGCCATGCTTGTTACCTTCATTTCAAACTCTACCAAATGGACGTTAAGAGTACCTTCCTCAATGGTGACATTAAAGAGGAAGTCTATGTGAAGCAACTAAGAGGGTTTGAAGATCCTCATAATCCTCGACATGTGTATAGGCTCAGAAAGGCATTATACGGGCTTAAGCAAGCTCCTCGAGCTTGGTATGAAAGGTTCACTGACCATCTCTTGAATTTCGGCTTCGTTCATGGGGGAGCTGATCGTACTCTCTTCTTCAAGAAGGTTGAGGATGATTTGCTCATTGCTCAAATCTATGTCAATAACATTGTCTTTGGTTCCACATCTGGTCATCTCTCTCACTATTTCGGTACTGAAATGAGTTATGAGTTTCAGATGAGTTTTATTGGGGAACTAAGTCACTTCTTGGGGTTCCATGTGAAACAAATGAAAAATGAGATTTTTATATCCCAATTTGTATATTCTCATGACTTAGTTAAGAAGTTTGGCTTAGAATTTGCCAAAGAAGCCCGCACTCCTATGAGCACTAGCATCAAACTCGGTAAAGACTCGAATGGAAAGGATGTTGACCCTATCTTGTATCGCAGTATGATAGGTAGTCTCTTGTATCTCACTACCTGTCAGTTAGTGTAGGAGTTTGTACTCGCTTTTAGGCTTGTCTTAAAGAGTCCCATCTTGCCGCCGTCAAGCGGATCATTCGGTATATCAAAGGGACTCTGAGTCTTGGTATGTGGTATCCTCATGATACCAACACAGATCTTGCTGCCTTTTCTGATGCTGATTGGGCATGAAATGTATACGACCGCAAAAGCACTTCTGGTTAGTGCTTCTACTTGGGTAACCGCTTGATTGCATGGCACAACAAGAAGCAAAACCGTCTCTTTGTCTACTTTTGAGGCAGAGTATATTGCAGCAGGTAGCAGCTGCACTCAGTTGTTATAGATGAGATAGATGCTTCAAGATTATGGCTTCACTCAAGGCACCATGACTGTGTTTTCTAACAACACTAGTGCTATCAACATCTCCAAAAATCATGTCCAACACTCGCGTACCAAACACAGACATTCGTCATTATTTTATTCGCGATCTTGTTGAGGACGGTGTCGTCTCTCTGGAGTTCATTTCCATTCTTGATCAAAAAGTTGACATCTTCACCAAACCCTTGGACTTCTCTAGGTTTGAATCCCTTAGGATGTCTCTTGGTTTAATCTCTCTTGATTAATGGGTTGGGTGCTTCTTTTTTTTGCTTGTTGTTCCTTCTTTTGTTTCTCGTTATTTTCAAAAAAAAAAAAAAACTTTTGCTCTTTTCTTTGTTTACTTGCATGCTTGTGTGCCTGTTCGTTATGCTTGCCTGTGTTAGAACACGTGGATATGTTAATACTGCATTGATTATCTTATGATTTTATGTTTTCCTCTGTCCTGGCTCTTAGCTTGATGCATTCTCATGAGGGATGGTACTTTATCTTTCAGACTAGACGATCATTTATGTTTCAAGGCGTTTAAGTATTGTTGTATACCATGCATTCGTACACTCTCTTGGAGCATGGTGTCCTGTTGAGTCTGTAAGATCAATTTGATCTGATTTCCTTGGTATTCTCCTTTCAGTTGCTTGGATAACCGATATTGGTGGTTTACCTTCAGTTGCTTTCTCTCATGTCTTTATCTCAATCCTTATGTCTTTGACGGCCTATGAGATTGTGCTTATCTATTCTAGGTGATACCATCTTCTAAAAGGATTCTCTCTTTACCTCCCCCCTTTCTCTACAAAAAAATTAAAAATAAATGATAGCAACATCATATTGGCTTTGTGCCTGGCCTTCTCTCTCTTTCCTTGGCTGAGATTCGTGCGTATAACTCAAGGTCCAAATGCTAGGCGGTTTGACTTCAATGCTATCTAGTTGGCTGTGATATTCTAGTTCTTGGATTGTGTCTTTTCTTACCTCTCTTCAAGTCTTATGCTCCTATGCCACAGGGTTCACCATTTACACTTTTAATGCATTCGTTTTGTAATTAATTTTTACGCCTGTTAATCCATGCTCAGTTCGCCTAAAATTGATTCCGTACTGTATTTCGTGCGAATATATTTAGTCTATGTTTTCTTTGGTTCGTGAATCCCATGTTTTTGCAAGCTCATCTTGCAGTATTCATAGTTCATCTTGTATGTCTTCACACACACACACACACACACACATATATATATATATATATATATATCTTGTTGTGTGACCTTGTGCCTAATTGTATCCCTACTTGCTTGTTTCTGGGTATGGGGTGATGTCTGAGGGGGAGTAACCTAGACAGTGGCATGCGCTCGCTAGGCGCTCGTAGAGCGCTCGAGCGCTCATGGGAGCTCATTGAGCGCTCAAGCGCTTTTGCGCCAATGTGCGCTCGAGCGCCGTTGCCCAGGTGCTTTAAAAAGTTGTGGGCCCCTCTTCTGCTCCCACTTTTCCCTCTCCCTTTCTCTTTCTAGACTCTCTCCGGCGTCTTTTCGGTGACTCTCCGGCCACCTTTTGGCATCTTCTTGGCTTCTCCAATCGGCATCTTCTTGGCCCCTCTCCTGCTCCCACTTTTCCCTCTCCAATGTTTCTTTTTTGTTTTTTCTTTCGTGTGGTTTGCGGAGTTGTGTTCTTCATGGCCGGGGACCCATCCGGGACTAAGTCCCGAGGATGGAAACGCCCAAGCCGTCTCGAGTACAACCCATTTATTTCATCCCGGGCCAAGAAGCCGTACGCTGCTCTAGCCAACCGGGGTGTACTGGTAGAGCGTACAGTGCACATCCACAGTTTCGTGGACAACGGTCTCGCTGCCCAATTCACCGCGCTTGGCTGGAACGGGGCGTGCCAAGGCTACAGGGTTGCGTATCCCGAGATGGTTCGGGAGTTCTACGCGAACACCTCGGACATTTCCTTTGAGACCTTCACTTTCACCTCTTGGCTTCGGGGTCAGCCATTCATCCTCACTGCCGAGGCTGTGGCGACCCTTTTGGGAGCTCCTTTTGTTCAGGACCCCCAATACCCTTTTGATGAGGCTATGGCTCCTATCTATCGGGAGCTCACTGCTATAAGCCTACCCTCAAACAGGACCATCTTACTCCTCTCTATCGAACCCTTAACAAGATTGTCGCCTCTATCATCGACCCTACAGGCCATACCTTTGATATCCCGCCTGTTCAGGTTGAGCTTCTCTACGCCATTGGGCGTGGTTTTTCTTATGACCTTCCTCGGCGTATCTGGATTCAGATCGCCTATTATGCTCATCAACCCCAAGGGACTGTGGGTTTCCTTTTCTGCTCCATGTTGACTCGCCTTTTCAATGCTTGCTCCATTCCCCTCTATCCTTCTGAGCCTTCGGTTCTTCCAAAAGGAGATTTTTTTGCTCAATCCGAGAACTTGAGCAATGCCCACAACTCTACGGATCCCGAGGTTATTCCCGCTCATCTTCCCCCGGATCCCGAGTATCCTCCTATCGAGCTTGTCTTTCCCGACATCTTTTTACCTCCGACTCCGGCAGTTTCCGATCCTTCTTCTCCTCCGACTCCGGCAGTTTCCGATCCTTCTTCTCCTCCTCCCGTCCCTCTTCCTCCCTTCTCTGCCTCTGCTGGTCCCTTCGCTTCCTCGGGACCCTCTACTGGTGGTGACGCCTACGTCACCATTCTTGACCATCTGCAGTGCTTCGAAACCCGTTTCACCGCATTCGATGCCCGTTTTGACTCCCTCAACGTAGTGTTCGTGACCTCTATTCCGAGCAGGAGCTTCTTCGTACTCAGTTCGCCTTAGGTCAGGACCTTCTTTAGCAACGGATGGCTGATCTTAGCTCTCACGTCGCATCACTTCAAATTCAGGTCCAACGAATCACCTGACGTATCGAGGATGACTATCTGAGCCCGACACGTGATGACGGCGACGACGACGGTGGCTCTTAGCTCCTTTGGTCTTCCAGGCCGAAAAGGAGGAGACGTTGTAGTAGTTCTTAGCTTGTACTTGTACTTCTTTTGATTATGTATTTCTTTTGAGTTTTGGGGTGTTGGGTTCTAATCTTATGATATGTTTTGGGGCTTTGGGATTCTTATTTCTTGGATGTATACACATATATTGTACCCAACTTTGTTTTATCTATGAATGAGCACGAGTACTTTGTTTATGCAAATTGAAATGCATGTATGCGTTAAATGTTATCAAGTTAATGAATGAATGCATTTTCTTCTTTTTACTTGCACTATCTCTCATTGGTATCTAATGTCTTGTGTATCAGGTTTGAAAGCATCACGTTCATCTTGTTTTGCCTGTCAGCATCAAAGATAGATTAGGATGTTCTTTTTTTTGTGTTTTCTCAATTTCCCTGTATCTCTTTGTTTGAGTTGGGGTTTTGTCCCGAAAATGCCAAAGGGAGAGATTGTAATTGTAATTGGCGACTTCCGAGTGTCTAGATAAAACAACCAAGTGTCTGTACTGTCCTTTTTATTACGGTTGTTGGTTGTAGTTTAGTTTGGGCCGGGATGCGTTGCATTGCATCATCTAGTTGCATTACCCTGTCTTGTGCATCTTGTTGTGTTTTCCTTCTCGGTGCTCACTAAGCGCTCATTACGCGCTCGAGCGCTGTCTTGGCACTTGTTGAGCGCTCGCCAGGCGCTCAAGCGCTGACTTCAGTGCTTTGCCCCTTTGTTCTCTCTAGTGGGCTCCGCTCACTTGAGCACCCTATCAACGCTCGTTAAGCGCTCGAGCACTAGACCTCTCTAAGTTGCCCCTTTGCTTTCACCAGTGGACTCCGCTCCCCCGGCGCCCTCTAGGTGCTCAAGTGTTAGCTTGGTGCTTATGGTGTACTCGATAGGCGCTCGAGCGCTGAGCCAATGTGGTGTTTCCTTTAGCAACTCCAGTAGGGTGAGCTCGCGAAGCACCCTTAGAGCGCTTCAGCGCTTTGGAGCGCTCACTATGCGCTCGAGCTCTTCATCCGATGCTTGAGCAGCACTCAAGCGCTCCTAGGTCAAACCTAGGTCAAACACCTTTATGGCACTCGCTAGGCGCCTGCGGCGCGCTCAAGCGCTCATGCGCTAGCACGCACTCGCTAGGCACTCAAGCGCCCAAAGCCAATTTTTTGCCACCTTTTTGTCCTGAACCCTAGTAGTATATAAGTTTTTGCTTTACTTGTTTTAGGGTCACCAAAAAAAATATGGAGAGTTTTGATTGACTTATTTGATCCCTTTGACTTTAAAGCATCTTGTTAATCTTTTGTCAACCCTCTTGTAGCAATCTAAGTGCATTTCATCCCCTTGAAGTATACTCATGACCTAGATTGTGTTTTTCACATACACGTTATTCTTTTTACACTCTTGGTCATTCATCATCACATAAAACTTGCTTGGATCACATCTTAGCCGTCGGGTTACGTAGATCGGGAAGTTGAAGCGACTTGGATCTATGGAATCAAGAAGGAGCTCGGGGAGCCATCTCAACCAAAGAAGTTAGATCGTTGTTTGGGTAACATGTGTAATTTTTTTTATTTTTCTAGCTTGTACCTTTTTTATTCATAGTGAAAAGTGCTTTGTGTATTGGTGTCGTGGTTTTCATCCCGGGTTTTACCCAAGAATTTCCACGTTATATCTTATGTCTTTATCTCATGGATGTTGGTTATTTATTTACTAAAGCTAAATAATCTTTTAATTTTTTAATTGTCCAAGGATTAATCTATTCACCCCCCTCTAGAGTTAATCATATCTCTTTACATAATTTCACACATGATCAAACAACCAAGTTAGATAAACTCTAACAACTTTGTTTTAATATCATGAAACAAATTGATTGGAATGAAGAATTTCGTTATGAAAAAATAAGCAATTTTCTTCAATTAGCAGATATTATAGCCAATGATTTTCCCGATTCAATATTTGAAATAATTAAAAGGATCTATCTTTATGAAAAAGCCAGATCTATTTTACCCTCTAATGTTTTTCTCAAAATACTTAATCGAGTTGAAGATCACATTTGAAAGGATTAAGCAAATTCTTTTGCGTTCTCATTTTAAAATTAATACAAGAGATAATATTCGTAAACTCACCCTTCTCATAAATCATGAAGAATGGTTTGAGGAACACATTACTTGTGGATTAACTAATCAAGTTATTTTCCATATTCTCAAACTAATAGTTAGATTTCTTTTTTAGCTATGATTAAAACAATGCTCTCATACGTAGTAAAACTACAGATGTGGTAAGTACTTTACATTTTAGATTTCTAGTACAGTGGTATGGCAAGAAAACAGAATATTTTTATCAGCCATATCAAATCTAGTATCTTAAGCCATCTGAAGATTGGGAATTCTCAAAAAGAGATCCTTATGAAGTCTCCAACAGAGACAATACACAATTAATTGGAAAAATGGCAACAACTCAAAATAGGATAGATAGTCTTCTATTGATCTCACAATCAGCAGGAAGTATCAATGGATCAGCTCCCTTCCCATTTATGATAACAGACGGTAGAAGACTATTCGTTTCAAATATCTTGATTACATATAAGAGATCACCCGAGCAAATCCAAGAAGCTGAATCATTGCTGCTCAAATTGAAAAAACGTAACGAGCTAGATCTTCTGTTGGATTTATTCATGACAGCGGATGACATTGAAAGTATTCGTAATCAGGAATTTAGCCAAAATCCTGATTCGCCTCCCTCAAAAGATGGAGTTGAATACCTCAATTCTATAAATTGCATGGAATTTTGAGCTATCACCGACAGTAGCAAACAACTTAGCAAAAGGCGAGCCAAGAGAATCAAGAAGCTTTAAAAAAGAGATTCTTGATTTATCATAAAGCATCTTTGACAAGACAAAGAACATGCATGTCAATCATAAATACTTTTTCGACAGAAGCGTGCTAAACAAGCCGAATATTTACACAGTGATCTAATGTCATCATATTCAGACTTTGTAACTAGCAAAATTAAATGTTCCCACAACATAAGCGTATCTTTTCTTTCCTTGACTCGGAGGAAAAATAATTTCATCATTTTTGTTTGAAAATGATAAATTTGTGTTGATTGTATGACTTCTTTATTTTTTTAATTCCTATAAGTCGTTCTTGGCATTATAGGGATTGGAACATTTTCTGTTACAATGAAATTTCCACGAAAAGATCTTCGAGAAAAATTTCTCATTCGGATTGATTAGGAAAATATTTTTGCCAAACATTTTTTTGGTTGTTTGACTTTATTATTAAAATACAAGTCTTTCCCTAAAACTTGCATTTCTAGAATTTCTATAGTAATTCTAAATAGTTCTTCATCTGTTAAATCTAAAATTAACCATTGTCTTGGAATTTCAAGATCTGTCCAATTCACTAATCTTGGTTGGGTTATACATTCAAATGGTTTGGGCTTAAATATTTCAACCATTTTCATAGAGGTTTCTGGTTGTCTAGTCAATTTATGAATTGTTTTCCACTAAATTGCTAAATCGTTAGAATTTGACTTCATGTCAATTCCTTTTGTTTTGATCCTAATCTTAAACAGTATATTCCAAATTTGGATCATTTATGGAGATAAAATAATTTGGTTTGATGTTAAACCAAATTACTCCATTTACTAAGTTGGATTGAATTCCTCCAATTATAGCTTTCATTAGGTCATTGAATATTTTGTCAAAAACCACATCTAGAATAGTCCCTTGACGGAATAAAGCATTAATCCTGACTTGAATTAATCCTATATGAATATATCGTACTTCCGGATATTTCTTTTTCCATCAATCTACTTTTTCTTTGTCAAAAAAAATGATGTCGAAATTTTCATCTCCAGATAATTTTGCAGTGATGTTTCCACTGTATTGTTTCAAAACTCTAGTTGAGAAAAATGAGAACTTTGAGACTTCAAAATTTTCATCTTTTTTGTACTTGGTTTTTTCAAATGCTTCTAATTCTTTTTCGGTAAAAGTTATCTCTTCTTCTATAATATCAGCTCAGCGTAATGTGTCTAATTCTCTTAAAGGATTTTGTTCTACCGTTTCTTTTTGGCTATGTCCCTCGTCTTGCATCATGAAGAATAGCTCTTCAATTTCTTCATCAGAAGTTTCATCTTCACTTCCAATTTCATAAAGAATATTTTCTTTATCAGAGATATCCAAAGAAGACTTCTAATTCTTGTTCTTCAAGAATTTTAATCATTTTCTTTGCGCTCCTTTATTACAAAAACAAAGTGCGGAAAGAAGGGAAAAGTTCACAAGAGAACTCTAAGAGAATTTACAATGCCTAAAACAACAGACTATCCCTCCATTTATACAATTTCCTGGGCTCAAATTTGAAATACAAAATTTGAAGTTCGAATATGATGACGTCAGATCACTGTATAAATATTCGGCTTGTCTAGTACGCTTCTGTTGAAAAAGTATTTCTGATTGTCAGGCATCTTCTTTATGTCTTATCAAAGATGCTTTATGATATATCAAGAATCTCTTTTTTAAAGTTTCTTGATTCTCTTGACTCTCCTTTTGCTATGTTGTTTGCTAGCACCGGTGATGGCTCATAATTCCATGCGGTTTATAGAATTGAGGTATTCAACTCCATCTTCTGAGGGAGGCGAATCAGGATTTTGGCTAAATTCCTAATTACAAAAACTTTCAATGTCATCCACTGTCATGGATAAATCCAACGGAAGATCTAGCTCATTACGTTTTTTCAATTTGGGTTCTTGAATTTGCTCGGGTGATCTCTAATATGTAATCGGAATATTTGTAACGAACAGTCTTCTACCGTCTGTTACCATAAATGGCAAGGGAACTGATCCATTGATACTTCTTGCTGATTGTTACATCAATATAAGATTGTCTATCCAATGCTGAGTTGTTGCCATTTTTCTAATTAATTGTGTATTGTCTCTGTCGGAGACTTCACAAGGATCACTTTCTGAGAATTTCCAATCTTCAGATGGCTCAAGATACCAGATTTGATATGGCTGATAAAAATATTCTATTTCTCGCCATACCACTACACTAGAAATCCAAAATGTAAAGTACTTGCCCCATCTGTAGTTTTTTACTACGTATGAGAGCATTGTTTTAATCATAGCTGGAAAAGCAATCCAACTCATTGGTTTGAGAATCTGTAAAATAACTTGATTAGTTAATCCCCAAGTAATGTCCTCCTCAAACCATTCTTCATGATTTACGAGAAGGGTGAGTTTACAAATATTATCTCTCGTATTAATTTTAAAATGAGAATGCAAAAGAATTTGCTTAATCCTCTCATTGTGATCTTCAACTAGATTATGTATTTTAAGAAAAACATTAGAGGGTAAAATAGATATGGCTTTTTCATAAAGACAAATCCTTTTAATTATTTCAAACATTGAGTCGGGGAAATCATTGGCTATGATATCCGCTAATTAAAGAAATTGTTTATTTTTTCATAACGAAATTCTTTATTCCAATTAATTTGTTTCATGATATTAAAACAAAGTTGTTGGCGTTTATCTAACTTGGCTATTTGCTCAGCTAGATGAGTTGCTAATCTCCCATATGTTATCGGAATTTTACTTTGTTTTCTGCAATATGATTTTTCCAGACACCATTTAACTCATTATAAATATTCCTAGGGATTCCAGGATTATAAAAATATTTTATTTCTAATTCATCTGGTTTAGATGAAGGAATTTCATGTATCCTAAGTGGTAAAGTGTTGTAAAAAGATTTTTTAGCTTTAGTTAATCTATCATAAGATCTGTAGCATGCTCCAGAATATCAATTAATCTGTTGGTGGAATTCTGGTCATGGCATGTAGATTCCTAGTTGAAATCGAGCAAATACCACAAACTTTTTCTTCTTTAGCCATTTCTTCTTTTTAGCAATTGTCACACATCTACCCTGCTAAAGTTGTTTACCTTTGTCCATTCTCTTTTCTAAAAATGTTTCCTACAATAAATTAGTACCTTGCTTAGTTTACTAATTTTTTAAGTGATTCCTACAAAGAAAATAAGCAAGAAAACTGTTAGTACCTTTAAGATGTTCTACTTCAAAATTATATTTAGCAGTTTTATTGTATCAACTAAGACGTCGCCCTTGATCAATAGTTTTTTTGTTGACTAAAAAATCTTTTACAACTTTATTATCAGTACAAACAATAAAATCTTCTGGTGTTAAGAAGATTCAGAATCTTTCTATTGCTAATTTAATGGCTAATAATTGTTTTTCAAAAATAATATGTTTCTGCTGATTTCATTTAATTGTTCCAAAATTATATCCACAAATTAATTCTTCTTTTTGAAGAGTTTTTGAAATAGGAGTCTTTCTAGCTCTTATTCCATTTATCTCTTTAGGAATCTCTTTTTCTGTCCATAAGGCTGAAGAGATTGCTTTGAGAACGCATACCCTGTATGTGTTAAATGCATCAGTTTCTAGGATTAACTTATCTCCTGTTTGAGACAAATAAACATCAGACAAATTTTGAATATTAACTTTAATTTGTTTAAGTAAGGTTTCATCTTTATTTGTCCATTCAAAAATTGCATCTTTCCTCAGTTTAACAAACCAAGGGATTTCGATTTTGAAAGATCCCTAATAAAATTTCTTCCATAATTAAGGATTCCCAATAAACTTTGTAATTGAGTTTTATTTTCAAGAATATTGGGAAACTCTCTTACTTTTGAGAGAATATGTTTGAAGTTTGAAACCTTATTTGATCAAAAATAATTCCCAAAAATTCAATAGATTCTTTTTCTATCTCAATCTTCTCAATCTTCTTGGGAGATAAAATTATTCTATGTTTTTGGAATTTTTCACATATTAGTTTTAAAGAGTGTTTTATGTTCCTCCCGGGATTTGGAGAAAATCAATATATCGTCAATATAGACAACGCAAAAATCTTTAAGATCTTTAAAATTTGTGTCCATCCTTCATTGATACACTTCAGGGGCAATATTGAGAGAGACCAAAAGGCATAACATTCTAATGGTAATGCCCTCGAGGTCTATTGAAAGCAGTCAATGGTTTTGATCGGTTGTGAGTTAGATTTGCCAAAATCCACTCTTACAATCAAATTTACAAAAGTATTTTGAGCCTTTAGTTAGTGAGATTAGGACATCATTTCGTGAAATAAAATATCTATCAAATTCTAAATGCTTATCAAGCCGTTTATAGTTGACTACCATATGAGCTTTTTCCCTTTTTTATCTCGGCATGGTTTCTTACCATAAAAGCTGGACTTGAATGAGGACTATTTGTTTCTTCAATTATTTTGTTATTAAGAAGTTCTTGAATTTGAACATCGAATTCATCTATATATTGTTTGATATAGGCCATTGGTTTTACTCTAATAATAATGTTAGAATCTCTTAATTTTAAACTACAATATTGAGGATTTCGTGACCATAGTTTTAATAGGTCTTCACTAAAATTCTCTTCTAGAATTTTATATATTCAATGGGACTTATCGATTAATTTGATGATAGGAGTCATTTCTCCTCTAAATACTGGTGAAATTTTTTTATCACAAATATATTGTATTGTTTTAATAAAGGAATATGTATTAAAACATTTTTTATGCTTAAAGCAATTTCTTTTTTCGTATATATGCATAGGAAAATATTTATAAATAAAATTGTTTCCTAAAAGGAAATCTCCATGCATATAGGGAAAGCAAAGTATTTTTGGAATGATGAATTTGCTATCTCCTAGCCAAATAGGGATATTCATTGCTTTAAATTGAATCGATGTGTAATTTTCATCAATTTCTGTAACTAAAATGGAATACTTCATTAGTTTCTATTTTTCTTTAGGAATGACATTCCATTTACAAGAACTTATTGTAGCTCCTGTATCTATAAGAACAGTTAAGCTATATGGTTTGTAACTAGCAAGATTAAATGTTCCCATAACATAAGAATATATTTTCTCTCCTTAACTCGAAGAAAAAATAATTTCATCATTTTTTGTTTGAAAATGATAAATTTGTGCTGATTGTGTGACTTCTTTATTTTTTTCATTCCTATAAATCCTTCTTAGTATTATAGGGATTTAAACATTTTTTGTTGCAATGAAATTTTCGCGAAAAAATCTTCGAAGACATTTTTCCCATTCGGATTGATTAGGAAAATCTTTTTGCCAAACATTTTTTGGTTGTTTGACTTTATTATTAAAATACAAGTTTTTCCCTAAAACTTGCATTTCTAGAATTTTTGGAGTAATTCCAAACGGTCCTTCGTCTATTGAATTTGAAATTAACCATTGTTTTGGAATTTCAAGAACTGTCTAATTCATTAATCTTGGTTGGATTATAGAATCAAATAGTCTTGATTCAAATATTTCAACCATTTTTTTATCTATGCATTTCATATAGGTTTCTGGTTGTCTAGTCAATTCATGAATTGTTTTCCACCGAATTGCTAAATCATTAGAATTTGACTTCATGTCAATTCCTTTTGTTTTGATCCTAATCCTAACGGTGTTTTCCAAATTTGGATCATTTATGGAGATAAAATAATTTGGTTTTGATGTTAAACCAAATTACTCCATTAACTAAGTTAGATGGAATTCCTCCAATTATAGCTTTCATTGGGTTATTGAATCTTTTGTCAAAAACCACACCTAGAATAGAGGAATCAATTCCTTGATAGAATAAAGCACTAATCCTGACTTGGATTAATCCTATATGAATATATCATACTTCCGAATATTTTTTTTCCATTGATCTACTTTTTCTTTGTCCAAAAGAGTGATGTCGAAATTTTCATCTCTAGATAATTTTGCAGTGGCGTTTCCACTGTATTGTTCAAAAACTCTAGCTGAGAAAAATGAAAACTTTGAGACTTCATAAATTTCATCTTTTTTTACTTCTTAAGTTTCTCAAATGCTGCTAATTCTTTTTCGGTAAAGGCTATCTCTTCTCCTATAACATCACCTAAGCATAATGTGTCTAATTCGCTTAAAGGACTTTGTTCTACCGTTTCTTTTTGGCTATGTTCCTCGTCTTGCATCATGAAGATTAGCTCTTCAATTTCTTCATCAGAACTTTCATCTTCACTATCTATTTCACAGAGAATATTTTCTTCATCAGAGATGTCTTCCCCAAAGAAGACTTCTACAGCCCCAAGCATCATGATTTGGATGGCACCCAAACTTTAAAGCCTCCTCAAAGTGAACACAAGTTGGTGCCAACATTAATATCCAACAATAAATTGGCTTTCTTGCACCAA
This sequence comes from Heliamphora exappendiculata, assembly GCA_034768845.1. Lineage (NCBI taxonomy): Eukaryota > Viridiplantae > Streptophyta > Magnoliopsida > Ericales > Sarraceniaceae > Heliamphora > Heliamphora exappendiculata. Next base: position 12,764 of record JAOTRH010184341.1, on the reverse strand, counting down.
ACAAATTAAATTTGGCAGTTGCAATTGTTGACTTGTGTTTCCTTCTTGGCTCAACATGAGCAGTTGCCGAAATGTGAACCCGCCAGCCGAAGTACACCCAAAATAAATACAAACAAAAATAAAAACTACACAGAAATTTAAGTGGCTCGACAAAATTGCATACATACACGGGTGAGAGAGAATTACCCTATAAAATATTGGAGATTACAAACTTATGAAAGAGCTCAAAACTCGAACACACTGGTTATACACGCTGTTTTTGTTCTCACACACACTATGTCTCGTTCTCCTTTTTTCTCTCACTACTCGTAGCCCAAGCTCCTGGGGTTATTTATAGATTTTTTTCACTGCCTTACCGGCCATGAAGAAACCAATCCAAATGGGTACTATCCTATTTCCTTGTGGAAGGTTCTTCTTTTGCGTGAAAGAAACCAACAGCCACTTTACCCAACTTTGTTTTTTTAACCATTTGGCAGGCTACCCAATTTGACCAATCAAATGCCAACATTTTCCTACTTTTTCAAACAGGTTGCTAAGCACAATTTCATTGATTTTGACATTCCAATCTTGCCACATGGGCATACACCAACAATCACCCCTCATGTTCATGTGCACCGAGCCGCACCCCCTTGCCTAGCATGCTGCAGAAAGCTTACCTCATAAAATGTTGTGTCTTCTCCTCTCCCTCCTTTTGTGCATAACTGGAGAGATCATCACCACTAACCAAATTTAGAGAAAAAGAGACCCTTTTTAGTGCACATTTTGCCTTTTTAGCCATCTCAGTCTCTCTTCTCGAAGCTACCTTGTGAACAATTAACAGTAATACCAATTTCTGGCAAGACTTAAAAAACAAAGTCAATGAAAGTATGCTAACAGCCCATGTGAAAAAGAATAAAAAATTGGCAATTGATCAGTGAAATTGGGAAGGCTGCCAAATGGTCAAAGAAATGAAATTGGGAAAGGTCACTGTTATTTTCTTTCGCGCAAATGAAGTCGCCACAGAAAAAAAATAAGTCAGTAACCATTCAGATGGGTTTCTTCATGGCCAACAAGACAGTAAACAAGGTCTATAAATAGCCCAAGGAGCTTGGGTTATGAGTACTGAGAGAAAAAGGAAAACGAGAGGGAGTGTGTGTGAGAACACTAACAGTGTGTATAACCAATGGGTTCGGGTTTTGGGGGTTTTCATTTGTCAAGATCACGTTACATGGTATTTCAAAAATATAGTTTTAGAAGCATTAGAATGGTGGAACTGGAACTTACGCCCACTTGGGGTCTGGAGCACCACAGTCGGCACAAACATGATTATCACTTTGAAGCAACAGGTCTTTTAACCTTCTTTTACCTGCATGATAATCACCCATATATTCCAATCATAACAGGCTTTTAGTAAGTATTGATAATTGTTAAGATCGGGAATTGGGTCAAAGAATATCAACCAAGGCCATGAATTACGTCCAAAATAAAATCTCTAGTCACACTCATGCATAATGTTTGAAGAGAAGCTGGTGTAATAGAATGCAAATATTTTGGAGGTGAAACTAACCTCCATGTATTTTACGGATTAGAACATTTTCGCAAAAGAAGGAAAAAGGAGGAGAAACAATTACGTTCTATGTAGTTGTTCTGAAACTCAAAACGCTAACTGATTAAAATTTAACAGACACCAATTAGGTTTGATAACTGGACACAGTCATTTTACCATGGTTTCAGGCTTCGCACTCTTCTCAATACCTCATATTTTTTCTCAGAAGATTGGAAATTGAAATTTGGATTCCTGTCATGCTCTACTTTTAGTTGGACTTATTATGCTCGAATCCAGGCATGCAATAGAGCACTTTCACCTTTTTGTTAATTTTTTCCCCCATTTTTGGCTGGGTTACTGAAAGAACTATATGTGGCGCTTGATATAATGGCAAGCATAGCTGTCAAGGTTAAAGACCCAAAATTGTAGCGCTGTCACTTTGGCATTAAATCATGGCAGCATGGCCTCTCAAAGGTGTAGAGCCAGGTTCAAGTCTCAAGGCAGCCACATTGAAAAATATAGCCATCTATTAGGATAAACATGCAAAGCTTTTCTAAACCATTACGAAATTGCAAATTCATGGACTACTGCACATAATTATGCTCTATGTGCAAGTAGAATTAGATGATCACACATGCCCCACAACAGAAACACTTGACTCCCCAAGTGCCCATACTGCACTTGGCATATTGTTTACCCACTCCTCAAAATTCTGAAGCTTTAGTTCAGATCTTCAGTTAAAGATAAAGTTTATAAGAAGTATAAACTTCATGAAAATCCGTTGGTTAAAGGCACGTCACAAATATAATGTACTAATATAAAGAAATCCATTAGGAACTCACTAAAGTTGGGCATCAAGAAGATCTCAAATTATTCAAAGCTCAACCAGTCTCAGCCCTCACCATTTAGGGGCCCTATGCGAACTTCTAACATGAGGCCTCCATTATATTCATGCAAAATAATAAAAATAGAAAATGTTTAGGGTAAAATGGCAAGTGCCCCAACATTTTTATTTGCTAGTCCCACCTTGGCCCTTAAATTTTCAACTTTACTAATTAAGTCATATTATAAGGTCGTTCCAGTGTGGCCCAATTAAAACGCGCGTTCAAATTATTGAGGGAAAATGGCACATGGCAGGTACACGACACTGACCAGATTTGGCCCAATTCAAAACCTAGGGTAACCAATGAAAATATAGTTTTGTTGTTTGGCCCTTTAAAAGACTTATTTTTCCCACATCGGTCCCCTTAAAGTATTCAGGTTTCCCAATTTACACCCACATAAATGAAGAAAAGTTTCCGCGATTTGCTACTCATTCTGTTATATATTCTGAGACCTTGGGACAAAGAGAATGAACCAGAACAGAGGAAGAAGGTAATCAAGAGAGAGCGAGGGAAAACCCCGAAAGGGAAGGAAGAAAGATAGCTGCAAGGCACTATTACAACGGGAATGTTGCTTCAATGAAGACACCTTAGACATACTCCAACCCAGGAATGGGTTGCAATCTGACCAACAAAGGTTGCAATCAAATATATAAAAACAACCAATATACATGTTGTGTATATATGTATATAATAAAATAGAATGTTATGCACTCTGAGCAAAAATAACAGAATGGATCACCAAAGGGCAGGAACTTTCTCTCCTTTTTAAGTGGTTTAAATTGGGAAAAGTAGTTTCTTTATGGAATAATATGGGAAAAATAAAATGCATAAAGAGGCGAATTTGAAAACTATATTTCCACCAGTTACCCTTGATTTGGGTCGATTGAAATCAGGTTAGGGTCAGGTACACGCCACATGGCACTTTTTGTCAAGGACCTGAATGCCCATGACTAATTGGAACACATTAGGAATGTCTCTATATTCAAGGGTCTAATTGGGAAAATTGGAACTACAAGGGCCAAAATATTGGCCCTTGCTAAGATTATATAATAAACTTTGCATACATGGATAAAGATGTGAAGAAATCAATAGAACAACTTAAAAAGATTAAATTTGGTCTTGTTGCTTCATAATTTAGCAACATCTAGTTTACAACAAGAAAAAAAGGCAGCAAATAAAAACTAAAGAGGCTATACGGAGGAGAAAAAAAAATCAAAGAAATTGAGTATCACTTAAACATTGCTCTTCTCGCATTTATAGTTGCAAAATTAGCAATCAAGCTTGTATAATCACATTTACCTACCATATTATTTTCAATGAATAACATAGCTAATCCTTTTTTGGGGACCTCAATTTTATTAAGGCTCGATAAGAATAGTTTATTTTGAGAAAATTACATTTTAAACCCCAGAGTTTGACTAGATTTCCAAATCGAACCCCAATATTTTAATACTTTCAATTAAAACCCTTAACATTAAATCAGGTTAAAATGTAACACACTCATCCATCTCCGTAAGAGCCATAACGAGGACATTAGAAGGCGTGAAGTTAGACGTGGTCTGCTCATGTCTTCTGCTCTAGGGCTTAACACATAGGAGAAGAGAGGGAGAAGAGAGGGATAGAGAAAGGACCAGCCGCACTAAGAGCTAAGACCGCTAGGTTTACCTATCACTACTGAATCATTCACAAGTCTGGTCCATTTAAAAGATTGATTAAATGTCGATAGGTTAGGAGATAGGTTTCCTTCCAAAAAGCCTTGTGGACATAATCCTCAACTCTATTCTTTTGGAAAAAAATATTGGACACACTATGTTCACATGGGATCCCAATCAAATCCCTCTTGTAGCATGTGCAATTCTTCTCTTTGAATCCACAACATAACCATCCCCACCAAATCTTACCTAAAATAGGTCCCACCTGACCACGTTGTTGTCCCTACTCCGGCATTGAGTTTTGCTTTCTCACACTTCGTCTGGATTTTGGGACAGATTGGGCCTTTATATTATGCCATTGCATCCCTACACTCACATAATCTTACCATCATTGCTCTCCATATCATCTCTAGCATTGTTAGGATCCCTTATAGTATATCTTTGAACTCCTTAATTATCCAATCAGGTGTATTCCTAAATTTGTTCACATACTTCCTTGCTAACCAGTTACCAGCCTATTCTTGTAGGATCTACAACAAGAGTGAGTAGGGGTGAATGTATTGACTTGTAGTGTACTTACCCCAGTTCTCCTAGATGCATACAATTTCCAATCACATCCCTTACTACAATTAACTTGCACCTTCCATGTCTCACTCTAAGTGAACTTGATATCAAATCCTCCCCTAACTGTATATTACCTTACAACCTCTTTAAACTCAAAAGCATTGGACTTAATCATCATCATCATCATTGGTCTAGTTAGACACAGGAACATCATTAAGTAACAACACCTCATGAGGAGTATCAACTCCATATCCAGTATAATGCTCTACAAATAACTCTATTGTATTAGTTGGACCAATACATGCAATCTTGTCTAAGAAATCTTGGTCATTGCTCAACCTCCTCAACCCTCTAAGCAGGTCTTGCTTAGGATCCCTCTAGAAGAAGACTTTCACATTCTTCACTCCTAATTCTTTCAAAATACCCTCTATTTCTAGGGTTGAGAGCCTATCCAAATCAATGTCATCAACTACATCAACTTTTCCCCCACATAACTCCTAACAGGATTTTCAATAAGGTACCAGAGTGATGGCTAACCCAAGTTACATATATATCCTCCATCACTGCATAAAACAAAGGCATTTTGATCAAATAAGCCAAAAACATCAATATACAAACATTCCACACATGGGACCACACACGAAACACAGTCAGCAACCCACAAATAACAAACAAATATACACAAATCCCTGGGTTTAATAATCAGACCAATGATTAAAATAACTAGTTCAAAATGAAAGCAAACAAAGTAAAAACTACTATTATTGCATCTTGAGCCAAAAGGCGTGATTTACAATGAAAAAATACATCAAATATATAGACTATGGAAATCCTAATAATGGTAATAGACTAACTAAGAAACTAAATCACAATAATGGAAAAATATCAATAATAATGATAGTATATTCTGACAATCTCAATAATGGGAACATATCTCCAATAATATATTCTCACACCCTCAATCTATACTCATTGGGAACTTGCCTACCTATACTAAAAGCTGTCTCGAAAGCAACTGTAGAAACAGGAACTGCAAGAATATCACGAGCTATCGCGGATAAGACTGGCCATGATACCTCGTGTTGTTTTCAATACTCTAAAATATTAAAATTTTCTTCATCTATACTCTCTACTGCATCAAAATATCGTTGGAGTTCAGTTATAGAACTCCCATGAACCTTTCGTCTTCTCATTTTAATTAATGACTAATCGTCCATACGACTTCGAGATGAAATCTTGGTGGACGTTTGTTTTGATTACAGTATTATATTAACTTTATATTCATTATATAAATTTTTAAGTATTTCATTTATTGGTTCTAATAAATCTATATTATTATAAATCATTTCTAAAAAAATGATAAACCAACATTTTTACTCCTAGGATCTAATATTAAAGCTATTCCAAAAATATGCATTATTTCTTCATAACATTTATCAAATTTATCTTTCATAGCTAATATCATATGAAATATGTTTCATCAGATAAATATTCAATAAATATTTGCATTATTTTTTTAAATGTTGTAAAACAAATGTAGTAGGAGTATAAATATAAGAAAATACTTTTGTTGATTCATAAAAAACTTTATAAATTTTTTTGTATAAATTAACATTTTGCCAATCATCCGAAGTTGGTAGAGTAAAATTAGTTACTTGATTAATTTCAAAAAATGACTCAATTGCTTTTTTTTTTTTTTATTGCTATTTGTAACATATTATATGTAGAGTTCCATCTAATTTCTACATCATGTTATAATTTTTTAAATTTTATATTTTATTCATTACATATTTTTCTATAAAGATCAACTTTTTTGGCACTATTATTTATACATTTTACAGCTAGTCTAACTCTAACAAGAGAATCATTATAATATTGAAGCCTTACTTTAACAATTAAATTCAAAATATGTGTAAAATAACGAATATGAAATAAAAAACCAGAAAATAGAAGCTCCAAATAACGTTTTAGATAGTTAATGCATTCATTATTATAAGAAGAATTATCTAAAATAATAGAAAATATTTTTTGACTAATACCCCATGCATATATTTCTTATCTAATAGTTATACCTAAACTATGACCGATGTACGAAAAATCTACAAGCCTAAATGAAAAAATACGTTTACATAAATTCTAATTATTATCGATAAAATGTGCAGTAATACATGGTATTCTGTATTATTTCTAGCAGTCCATAAATCAGAAGTTAAACAAATTTTACCTTTTAAATTTTTAAATAAATCTAACAATTCGATTTTAATTTTTTCAATTTTTTGCAAAATTCTGTTTCTAGTAGTATTTCTAGAAAAACATTGAAATTGAGGCGAAAATGCCCCTTGTACCATATATTCAAATTCCGATTATTCACTGATAGATAGTAGATGTTCCTTTTCTATGATATAATTAACAACATAATTTTGTGAACGTTTAGGATCATAAGAAAAATTAGAAATATTTCCCGTTAAACTCCTACCTATTTGCGTTTGTGTTTAAATTAAGAGGTACATTTATTAGGTGATTTTTTGATTGTCTAATTAAGTGGCTAGTGCCACTCGATGTGTTACTTGAAAGAAGTTTATTACAAATTTTTCATTTAGCTTTAACAGTTACGGTGCCATCATAATTTTTTTTTTAAATTTTCAAAAAATTCCCAAACATTTGACACTTTTTTACTAGATGTACCACTAGATGCAAATGTAGTAACGGATGATAATGAACCAATTGGTGGATTAGAATTTGGAGTGGGATTAAAACCACTTGGTGGAAATGCAAAAATATCTTCTTCGTTAATGGAAAATATATTTGGATCCATAAATAAACTTAACAAAGTAAAATATTATAATTTATAAAATTGAAATAAATTTAAAATGTTAATGAAGTTAATAGTTTATAAATAATAACCACTACACTTTTTTTAAAAATTAATTACAATTAAAAAAAATTACGAAACAAATTTAATACTGGAAAAAAATTGCAGAAAAAAAATCAAACCGAATTAAAGAAACTCCGATCTTTAATCTTGATCTTGATCGATTAGAACTTTTGATTTTGATCTTGATTTTTTATTTTTAATCCTTGATTCACCAACAGTTGTAATTTTCACCGAATATCGCCAAATAATCGAACCACTGGATATCACCGAGCAATCAAATTACAAGAGAAAAAACTTGAGAGAGTGAGAGAGTAAAGAGATGAGAGAGTTTGAAAAATTGTAATAAATTTTCTCAAATGCAAATGGACCGATTTAAAGGGAAAAAATCTAATTTTTTTAACAAAAAAATCAAAACTAGCCGTTGGCGGGGCCAGGCCGGGCCTAACGGCTCTTTAATCTCATCCGTTCATTCGAATTTCAAGTTGAGCCGAGCCGTTGATTTCCAAAAATAGCTGTTGGGATTTGAGCTGGGACGGGCCGTGGGCCTCGAGCCGGGCCAGCCCACGAGCTCAGGGGATAGGCCTAGACCCGAAAAACATGTTTTCGAGCTCGAGCCAGGACGGGCCCGCACAGTGTCGGGCCGCAGGCGGACCACGGGCCACCCACGGACTCTGGGCCGTTTTTACACCTCTATCTGGATCGCACTTTTATTATCACAGTAGAGAGAAGTATGAGAAGAAAGAGATACCCAAATTAGAGAGGAGCTAAACAATCTCGGCAGTAGCATGAGCCATAGCATGATATTCAGCTTTAGCAGTAGAATGAGCAATGACAGACTATTTTTTACTTTTCCAAGAAATGAAGGAGTCGCCAAGAAATACACAAAAGCCAGTAGTAGACTTGCGATCAAAGACGTCACCAGCCCAATCAGCATCAACATAAGCCCGAGGCGTTAATGGTGAAGACAAAAAAAATAATAGGCAATGAGAAATAGTGACACGAACATAACGCAGAATGCAAAGTAGAGCTGCCCAATGAGTGGAGCGTGGAGCAGAGTGTTAAGTATATGTAGTATTAATATATTAAGTATTAATAATATCCTGTGGGAATGCCCATAGTATCTACTATATGCTCTTATTGCTTAATAAATATGTGTGTACGTCTCACAATGAGATAACACGATTTTCCGTATTCTTTCTTTCTCTCTCTTATTCTAACATGGTATCAGAGCCATAAAACCCTAGCCACCACAAAACCCTAACTGCCTACAGTAGCAAAACCCTAACTGCCTACAGTAGCAAAACCCTAACCCTAGCAGCTAACCACAAGAACCCGACCGTTAGACCACCTTGCCGACCACCATCGGCAACCCCGAAGGCCTCGCCGACCACCGTCGGATCTCCAAGAGCCTGCGCTGACCACCGTTGACCCGCGTCGGCGACCACGGGCAACCCACTCCAGGCCCTTGCCGACCTCTATAAGCTCCTTCCGAGCCTTGTCGCTCACTCCTAGCCCTCCGACAAATCTCTAACCAGTGCGACCAGATTCTCTTTCCCTCACAGTGATGTCTGCTGGTTCCCTAAAGTTGTGAGGGTCTGGTGTGGTGCTTTCTCGTACCTCCGTGTGGATTGAGACATGTAGTTCGTGGTATTTTTGGTTCCCTTGTTGGTGAACAAGGATGTCAGAGGATTCTGTGACCCGCGAATCCCAGGTTGAAGCTGGACGACAGCGTACCACAGAGGTGTTCTCCTCATCCACACGGTTAGTTGATCGGAAACTTGATGGTGCCAATGGCTATGCGTTATGGAAGAAAAGTGTTATTAAGTCGCTTCAAGGCATGGAGCTCGATTTCCATCTATTTGATGACCCTCCAGCACAGACTTCAGCAACCTTCCGGACTTGGACCCGGGATGATGCCCGAATATTCAGTCAGTTGCTCAACTCGATGGATCTTTCCGTTCAGGCTTTGATAGCCAATACTGATACTGTGCGAGAGATCTGGTCCTCGTTGGAATCAATCTATTCCTCCACTAATGATCTCTCCCGCCTATATGATGTCATGAAAGGTTTCTTTTAGTCCCAGCAATCCGGGAAGCCTCTTCAGGATCCCTTTATGCAATTTAAGATTTTGGCTGACGAGTTTGATCGCCTTCTTCAGTTCACGAATCAACTGTCTCAGTTTCAGCAGCAGAGGCAGCAGCTTTTGGTGGTGTGTTTTTTGGCCAGTTTGGACTCCGAGTTCGACTCAGCGCGTTCTCAAATCCTTGCTGGATAAGACATTCCCACTCTCTTCGAGACATTTCGACGTGAGTCGGGCGTCCCGTCGGGATGAGTCTCGGGGTTCTGGTACATCTCCTGTTCAAATCTCTGATCAGTCTGCTTTGGTGGGCGTCTATGGTAGCCGCAGCGGTCGAGGCCGCGGTCGTGGTAGTGGTAGAAAGTCTGGTCGTGGAGGAGGTCGTGACGGTAGTCATGAGACCCGTACATGCCACTATTGCGGGATTCGGTGACATTCACAGTGAATGTTACAAGCTTCATGGGAAGCCTCCACTGGTGGCTAATGCCACATCTGATTTCAATCAGTAGGACTATATCCAGCCCAGTCCACAGGGGGCACCCACCTCGACTAGACGTGTTGTTGAGATGACTGCTGCAGAATATAATCAATATATGTATGGTCAGATTGGACAGAGTACGAGTTTTTTTGAGGTACCAACGGCCACCTTTGCAGGTAATCCTACTGCATGTGTGGCTACCCCTCACACCTGGGATATTGATTCTGGCGCTTCTGCTCACATAGCTGGATCATCAGGTATTCTATTAGATTATAAGCTGACTCCTGGTCATGCTGGTGTTTTGGTGGCTAATGGATCCTCCTTAGCTGTTGAGGGTTGTAGTATTGCGACACCAACTCCTGCTTTCTCTTTATACAATGTCTTGTATACTCCTGCTAATCCCTTTAATCAATTATCCATTAGTCAGATTACTGTTGATTTGAGCTGCTCTGTGACATTTTTTCCTGACTCATGTATTTATCAGGATCTAACGACAAAGAGGATTATCCGTAAAGGACGGGTCTCTGGGGGGTTGTACCTGCTTGATGCTGCTCCTGTTCCGGCGTATTCTGCCTTGTCGTCTTCTGCCCTTGATATTCATTGTCGTCTTGGGCATCCTGGTTTGTCGAGTCTTAAAATTATGTACCCTAGTTTAAAGTTTGTGTTTTCCATTGAGTGTGAGTCATGTCGTTTTGCCAAGCACCTGCGTGTGCCTTTTCAGTCTCGAGTCAATAAATGAGTTTCTGCTCCATTTTAGTTAGTCCATTCTGATGTCTGGGGATGTAGTCCGGTCACCTCATTATTTGGTTTCCGCTATTTTGTGAGCTTTGTAGATGATTATTCCCGTGCCACATTTCTATCTTTAATGAAAAATAAATATGAGGTTTTATCTGTGTTTACTCCATTCTGTATGATCGTGCAAACCCAATTTGGTACTTGTGTTAGGGTCTTGCGTAGTGATAATGGGAAGGAGTATCTATCTGCTGCCATGAGGGAGTTTCTTGTGAGTCATGGTATTTCCCATCAGACATCCTGTCTTGATACTTCGGAACAGAATGGGGTGGCTGAGCGGACAAATAGACTTGTTTTGGAAACAGCCCATGCTCTTTTATGTCATATGCATGTCCCTCATCATTTTTGGAGTGAACCTGTTCTTACAGCATGTTATCTTATTAATCGCATTCCATCTACTATCTTGGGTGGTGTTTCTCCGATGTCTGTATTAACTCCTCTGTTGCCTGGGCACTCCCTGCCTCTTACAATCTTTGGTTGCGTATGCTATGTGCATGACACCAGGTCACAGGTTACTAAACTTGATGCTTGTGCTCTCAAATGTGTGTTTCTTGGCTACCCTCAACACCAGAAGGGGTATCGGTGTTACTATCCTGCACTTCGTCTGTTTGTTGTGTCTCAGGTTGTTATCTTTCTGGAGTCGACCCCTTTCTATTCTCCTTCTCCTCATGTTCCGCCTCTGGGTCATGAGTCACCTCCATCCCCTTTGTCTGCCGATTTCTTGGTCTCTCGGATTACAACTGATACTCCTGCCACACCTTCTGAGCCGCTCCCGGCATCCCCTCTTGCAGCTTCGCCCTCCCGTGATCCGCCTTCTGTTGAGCCAGTTCTCTCATTGGTTGATCCGCCGGTAAGTGAGCCATCTATTGCTGCTCGTCGCCCTTATCGTCTTTGTCGAGATCACCCCCGGTATGTTGATTCCTATAAGGGTTTGTCAGCTTCTCTACGTGCTTTTATTTCTACAGTTGATACTACTGCTGTTCCTAGTAGCGTTTCAGAGGCTCTCTCCCATGCTGGTTGGCATTCTGCTATGTTAGAGGAAATATCTACCCTGGATCATAATGGCACCTGAGATCTTGTTTCTCTTCCTGCCGGGAAGCAGGCGGTTGGCTGCAAATGGGTTTATACTGTGAAGGTGAATCCTGATGGTTCTTTGGCTCGCCTGAAAGCACGCCTTGTTGCAAAAAGTTCTGCCCAAACTTATGGTGTTGACTACTTTGAGACGTTCTCTCCTATTTCCAAGATGACTTCCATTCGCCTTTTTCACTCACTGCCACTCGGAATTGGCCGCTTTATCAGTTGGATGTCACGAATGCCTTTCTCCATGGCAATCTTCAGGAGGAAGTCTATATAGAGCAACCTCCCGATTTTGTTGCTCAGGAGGGGTCTGATCTGGTGTGTCGCCTTCGTCGTTCTCTATATGGCTTAAAACAATCTCCTTGGGCCTGGTTTGGGCGGGTTTAGCACGGTAGTGCAACAGTTTGGTCTACGGCAGTCAGGCAAAGATCATACCGTGTTCTTTCGACGGACTGATTCAGTATGTATTCTTCTTGTTATATATGTTGATGATATTGTTATCACTGGCGATGACCGTGGTGGAATTAGTAGCCTGAAGGCCTTTCTGCAGACACAATTTCAGACTAAAGATCTTAGGCACTTGCGGTATTTTCTTGGGGTCGAGGTGGCCCGAAGTAAACATGGGATTTTTATTTCTCAGAGGAAATATGTGATTGATATTTTGCGCGAAGCAAGCCTGCTGAATGCCAAAGGTGTGGAGTCCCCAATGGATCCGAGTGTGAAGCTTCTTCCCAGTGACGGTGTTGTGTTTCCTCACCCTAAAAGGTATCGCCGAATGGTGGGGAAACTTAATTATTTGACCACCATGACCAGACCAGATATTGCCTATCCTGTCAGCAT
>JAOTRH010184330.1:0-11878 GCA_034768845.1 Heliamphora exappendiculata | reverse complement strand
TTTTAGAGAATTCTAGAAAGTTAAGAGAAAAACCTAGAAAATTTAAGAAAAATTTCTAGAAAATCTTAGAAAACTAAAAATTTTTTTAGAAAATTCTTAGAAAATTAAAAAAAATTCTAGAAAATCTTAGAAATTTTTGAAAAATATTTTAAAAATTAGGAAAATTTTTGAAAAATCCTAGAAAATTTAAGAAAATTTTTTAGAAAATCTTGGAAATTTTTGTAAAATCTTTAGAAAGTTTGGAAAAATTTTGAAAAATCCTAGAAAGTATTAAAAAATTTTGAAAAAATTTGTAAAATCCTAAAAAATTTAAGGAAATTTTCTAGAAAATCTTACAAATTTTTGAAAAATCTTTAGAAAATTAGGAAAAATTTTAAAAAATCTTAAAAAATTTAAGGAAGATTTCTAGAAAATCTTAGAAATTTTTGAAAAAACTTTGGAAAATTAGGAAAAATTTTAAAAAATCCTAGAAAATTATAAAAAAAATACTAGAAAAACGAGACAAATTTTCAAAAATTCTTAAAACATTAAAAGAAAATGTTCAGGAATTTGGGGAAAATTAGGGCAAAAGGAGCAAAACACAAAGATTATTTTATTTTATTTTTTTTTATTTTTTTTAACACAAGAAGATAGAGGTTTGCCTGGCGCACTAGGACTTCGGGTTCCTAGTCTTCCACTAGGACTTGCAAAAACCAAAGGATCGTCTCTTACGCACGAACCTAGGGTTAAGAGATTTTCTTGGCGTATCAGGCCTGAGCGTACCTAGTTTGTATAGGGCTTGAGGTGCCTAGTTTGTCTAGGGCTTGGGATGCCTAGTTTGTCTAGGGCTTGAGAGGGTTGCCTAATGTACCAGGGCTTAGGGTGCCTAGTTTGTCTAGGGCTTGAGAGAATCGAAGGGCCATTACACACATATGAACTTAGGATTTTTTTATTGCTCGGCTCAACACTTATTTGGTCTGTTCTTATATATTCTGCCTATCTTTTCCTTTTAGGCTAGCCATTATATCAGAGGCTTCGGGGGTTCTGCCTCCGGGGAGGTGTTGGAGTGGTACGATGCCCTCCCTGCTCCTAGCCGGGCTATCATCGATGCTTCCGACTTTGCTCAGTTCATACCCTTATTGGGTAGGATGAGCAATGACCGGGTCTAGCTGACAGCCCTGGACGAGCGGTGGTGGGATACCACCAACACCTTTCATTTCACAACTTTTGAGGCTACCGTGACACCTCTGGACTTCTCTCTTATCACGGGCATCCGAGTGGGAGGATCCCCATTCCATTCGATCCATCCATTGCTCGATCGGTCGATGCGCTGCTGTACCTGCTCAGACATTTCCACTGCACCGAGCCCTGCCACTCTAAGAGGGTCGCCCGAGGCTTTCTGATGTATATGTTCGGTACCTCCCTATTTTTGAACAAGGAGAACACTGGTCATTTACATTACCTCGGCACCCTGGCTCGCCTTGACCAGGTTGCTTTCTTTGACTGCGAAGGAGCTGCTCTCGCTACACTCTACGGATTTATACGGATACTGACCCGGTTCCCCCAGGAGCTTAGCGTAGGGGGATACTGGAGGGTCTAGAAGGTATGATTTAGTTTCTACGCATTTTCATTCTTTTCTTTTATCCATTATCCATTATGTACTGGGTGACATCTTCTTCTTTGTAGTTATGAACTTATGAGTTCCTCGGGCTTCATGTCTTGGCAAACTCCGCAGCAGACCCTCTAGTCAATCCCTGAGCGGCCCGGCGGTCCCGAGGCCTAAAGGGGAAGAAGGCTGGGGGAAAGGACATAGACTGCTTTCGGATCTCACTAGACCGACTGACCACCGACCATGTCTCATTATTTTCTTCTTACTGCACTGTACATTACTTTCTGCATTATACTGCTCACTACACTGCACTGTACTGTACTATTCTTTATTCTGCACAGTGATCACTGTACTCTGGCTGTCATACTACAGTGCTTATTGTTCTTCGTATTGCACTGTACTTTAAACTATTGCAGGTCCACTGGGATGTCTGGCGAGGGATAGAGGATCTATCCGGCGCAGACCTAATGCGCAGTCGAGACCTCACTTCAAGGCAGATCCTATTAAAGGATCCATTCGATAGGGAGTACTATCTTGGCGAGCAAGTGGTCTGCCAGTCGCTCAGCTTTGATCACATTAGGATATCGGTGGTCCGTCCGGTCCGTATGTGCTGGACTAATCTCCTTGGCTGCATTGACCTTCTCTTTGAGATGGTGGGGACGTACGCCACGGAGCTACTGGTGCCAGAGGGGGACTACAAAGCCTGGGCCTAAGCACACTTGCTAGGACCACTAGGACCCAGCCCAGCTACCCCTGGTGGCAAGAGGAGGGGACAGGCACCGGAGGATGCTGTTGTTGATGCTGGTGCTGCTAGAGCTGCTGCTGGTGACGCTGCTGGAGTGATGAGGGGACCAAAGATTCCATGGGATGTCCAGACCATAGCGTATGGCTTCCCATTTCCTCTTCCAGTCCCTATTCTGCCAGAACTAGAGTTCAGGGCTAACATAGGCCAGATTTGTCTTTCACCTTTCTTTTAGTTACTTACTCTTTTTATTTGTATAATTTTCTTGAACTGTTCCCTTTTATTCTTTTCAGATCGACCAGGCTTGGTTAGATCGTGTGATGCTGATGGTCACCGGTCTGAGGGTGCTAGCCCGATAGATGGATGCCTCGATGCGAGCAGTCGGCATTGCTTTCACCCCAGTGGCCATTCTATGTAGCTTGCACGTTCTTTTCAAATTTTTTGCACTTTTTTTCATTATTCTGTTCTGAGTCTTACTTCTCCTATGACAGCCTCAAGTTCTAGCTACCAAGATAATACTGTTGCAGGCTCCGATTAGGCCTCTTGCTCCAGCCCCAGCCCCAGGTCGAGGTCATTGTTCCCAGGCATCTTCTCGAGCTCGCTCCAGAGGAACTGTCTCTTCCCCTTAGAGTCGCTCCAAAGCTGTATCTTCTTCCTCCGGTAGTGATGGTGATGGCAGCAATGACATCGAGAGGCTATTTGAGGATGTTAACTCGAACGAGGCCGATCCTTCCTCCTGCCGGGTCTACTCGAGGCTTTAATGAGAGAGAGAGAGAGATTCCCCTAGTTACATTTTTTTATGATACATTTATTTTGATGGGCTTGCGTTCCCCAGTTTGATACACTTATGGGCCTGTGTGCCCCTATTTGCTATTTATTGGGCCTGGGCACCCCAGTTACATTTTGATACATTTCTCCTATTTTTTGATGCTTTTCATGGGCCTTTGTGTCATTTACTGCCTTATGTTCATCTGTAGTATGATTCTCCTTTTACTGCTCAAACTGTCATGGATGCATAATACAAATGTCAAAATTTACACAAACTGCAGAATCCACAAACTGATTCATGCCTGCCACCTTTTAGCATGGCAATCGCCACATCCAACCTGGCGATTGCCACTTTTAACCTGGCAGTCACTTGGTTAAAGGGATGATGTCACTGTACGGTGCCTTCCAAGTTGGCGGTCGCCCACTCCAAGATGACGGTCGCCACTTTGATCGTGCTTTTTGCTGCTTTTTTGATCTCCAGCCTTTCCATGCTTTATAAATACAGCCCTGGAGGCCCCATTTTCTATTATTCTCACTCAGATGGCTAGTCCCCTTTCTTTATAGATTGAGGCATTCTCCCATATCGAGCATTTGAACTTTGTCCCTTTCGGTATCAACTCCTTATTTTACCTCATAGCCATAAAGACTTATGGACCTTTACTAGAGGCTGCTACTCAACTATAGAACCCGTAGTCTCACGTCATTCGATTTGGCCTCAAAGAGCTATGCCCCACTGTGGAGGAGTTTGTTGCTATTTTGGACCTAACTCCGCGGTGTCCCGTTGTTGTTCCAACTTTCTCCCTTTCAGCTCGACAATAGGTGATGCAACTCTGTCGTCTGTCTAAGATGGAAGCTTCTCTTCTGACACCGGGTGATTACCTTGACATCCTTTGGCTCATTGAGAGGTTTCGTTCTACTTGCGACCTTAGCGACCTCAACTTTCAATTGCGGCGTCGTTATGCTCTTTGCTTCTGTCTTCTTGCTCAGTATCTTCTCATTCCTTCTGATGGATGAGTTAGTTGTGCACTGGTTGATATCGCAAGTCAGATGTGGATGGGAAAGGACTTCGTGCCACTTGTCTTAGCCGGGACACTGCTGGGTCTAGATACTGTTCATCGTGGTGAGACCATTACTTTCGCTAGCAGCCCCTTGCTTCTCCAAGTAAGCTCAAACCTTTCTTTTATCAGACTTTTGTCATACTAAAAGGCTTTTCTCTAACTGATCTAACTTTTGCTATAGATCTTGCTGATGGAGAAGGTGAATCTTATACAGAAACCACCTACTGATAGACACAGTGCCACAACTTTCATTTATCGCCCCTACTATCAGATATGCAGCACTGAGGTAGCCTGGCGATAGTATCTCTCCTCTTTGTCTGGCCCAGATATTACTTGACATTCGGCTTTGGAGCGGTGGATGACGGAGGGATCACTTTATTGTCGATGAGGTTCTAGTTCTCATGACGCAGCCTCGTGCACTTATCATTCAAATGCCCATGACCCTAGTGGAAGGAACAGTACTAAGAAGCATTAAATCGTATCGCGGTAGGGGATCAGGTACGGGCATGGGGTCCAATGGATTGATAAGCCCTTTCTCAACAAATCGATTCAGGGCTGTGGATAATGAAATGTTGAGGGGAGTGAAGACCCTCGTTGGCCTTTACTGCTGCTGGCCATAGTTTGACTGTTGGGTATTGTTGGATGGTTGAGCGGAGGATGAAGGATTCAGAAGATTCACCTCATTCGGGTGAGACACGAGGTTGGTGGCAGCAGATTGGCTTTGGTTGGTTGCAGGAAATGTCCTCCTTAGTTTTTGGCTAGACTCAGCTTTTTCTATATCCCCAGATTATATGGCGTCTTTAATCTGTACCCCAGCATCAAACAGTTGTTCAAAGGTAGAAAGCGACTGTGTGATAAGGTAACGCTTCAAAGGGGACTATAGATTCTTAACCCCGATCCTCACTTGTTCTTTCTCAGTGGGTCAGTTCGTCATCTTGGTGGCTTTGCCCCTCCACCGGGTCGAGAAATCAACAAACGATTCTTGATTCTCCTCGTGGGTCGTTTCTAGCTCTCGAGTAGTTATGTCCAGCTGGACGTTGTAGCTATATTGACTGATAAAGGCCGTAGCTATATCTTCCCAAGTTCTAATTTTGTCCACCTCCAAAGAGAGGAACCACCTTTGTGCTACACCAGAAAGTGATTGGTGGAACAATTAGGCCTTGAGCTAATCATCAATTCCTAGGGGGGGACAGAGTTCTGACATACATTCTCAAATGAATAATGGGATCTCTAGTGCCGTCGAACTTCTCTATCTCCATCATTTTGAACTTTTCAAGTAGTTTTGCATTTGGGAATAGGCATAAGCTGCCTACATTTAGCATTTATTCTTCTACACCCTTACCCTTTCTCAACACCTTCTCCATTCGGTCGTTCTTCTCTACCAGCGCGAATTCCCTAGACTGAGTAGTAATTTCTTCCTCTACCACCATCGGGTAGGGGACTCGACGTGGCACAGCAAATTGTGGTGCTTTCTATCCTTGGTTATCATCCCAAAAGTCTTCACCATTCTCATTTGTATCTTCTGGCTGTCCATTCACAACGGGCATACGGGCCTGAATTTCCTGGATCTGCACCGGACATTGATTTTGAGCTTGAGTCTGCTGCTCCACAGCTCTCTGTATCTCAGTAACAGCTCTCATTAGAGCTGTCAAGTTAACTTCATTATCCACCATTTTCAATGACTCAACTGACTGTTCAGATATTCTATGGAGTCTGCTTGACCTTGATCTTACCCAGACGCGTGTCAACTATGATCTTTTCGTCTCAATGATCTTGACCTGAAGAAAACTTGGATCCCTAAAGTAGAATAACTACTGTCATACACTTTTTTGAAAAAAATTCTGATGATAGATAACCAACATACCAGATATTCAAAACAGCATACTATAGGCAGATAATTACTAAAGCTGAAACAATACCCCTACCGGGCTCATACTGGCAGCATAACAACAAGATGACCCAAAAACTAGAATGATGGCTAAGAAGGGGAACAACTAATTTCTAGAGAAAAGGTTCATCTAAACGGAGAAACGAGCAGCATTCTGGCAAGAAAACTATTCTAACCCTCAAGAGACCGGTTCAAACTAGGATTCTAACGGGCAACACTCTGGTAGAAAAGCAAAACTAGCTCACACGCGTATAATAAAGATTCGAAGGAAGCGAGCCTAATACAACAACGGGGGAGAAACTAACAACCTGGGAAGAACCCGGGAGAGACAGAAACTATCATAGAGGCTTCAGAGGAAAGCACAAGCACGACCTCAAGAAAAAAGCTACGACGTGAAAACCAATCATGGTGAAAAAAAAGCCCGGGTGAGAACCCAAAGGAAAAACTAAACCTAAGCAAAGGATAAAAGAAAACCCGAGCTAAACCCGGAAAAGGAACTAGCCTAACCCCAAACAAACAATCCTAACAATACGCAATCAAAATATACAATTAAGAAAATACATAATCTTACTAGGGTTAGCAGCACCTAATAGGGGATTCTAAGCTACTATATGCAAAATGCCAATTTTGGTCAATCGAGCAGGGTACCTTCTGAATAGAGCTAGGTATATACCTCTCATGCAGGACATGGCCAAACAGTACGCCCAAATTTTTTTACTGCACCTATGATAGCGTACAGTCATTAAGGGTTGCCCGCCTTCCCAACAATCCCCGAAACGGATGAACGTTCAGGGCATCGGGTCGACCAGGCAGGAGGGTTTGCAGAACAATGCATATGCATGCGAAAATGTAAATGAGAAATACATACTAACAACCAATGATGTTTTCAAGTCTAACCCTCTTATTTGATTTTATAAACCAGTCCCCAGTAGAGTCACCAGAAAATACTATAGCGTCGGGATTTTGGAATTTTTGAAAATGGTCAAAAATAAAAAAATTCAAAGATGTTTGAAAATTATTTTAACACCTTGAAAGCCAAATTTTAAAAATTTATTTTTATTGAAAATAGAGTCTCCACTTAGTTTTTGAGAAAAACTAAAAAAAACAAAAATAACTACTGATCTTTAAAACTTTTAACCAGAGAAAAAGGGTTCAGGGGTTAAGGTGCGAATCGGAGAAGGTGTTAGGCACCCCGTTCGTCCAACCGTAAGGTTGGCCTTTACTAATCATCATTGGTTCTTTAATATGATTTCTCAAATGCATGTAAATAAAGAAAATAGGGATAAAAAGATAACATCTAAAATCACTCCCACGTGCAATTTCCAACTAAATGATACATAGAGCACTCACACATGCGATATTATTAAAATAATCTAAACTAGCATGATTCAAATAAAAGAGCAAAATTATGCTAAAAGAGGCTACAATTACCTAAACACGATTTGCTACAAAATAAATCAAATTATTCTGAATATAACACTAAACTAACATATAAAACATGCATATTCTTAAACTATTAAAAGCATAATCAAGATAAAAGTAATGTGAAAATCCTATATTAAAAAAAAAAGAGTTTTTCGAAGAAAAATAATGAAGTCTAATAACAAGTGTTTTATGTATTAATATGATAAGGGGATATTTGAAAATTTAATTTTAAAAAAAAAGAAAGAATAAATGGAAAGATTACAAAAGAAAAATTAAGCCAAAATAATAAGGTTTAGAAAATGTTATTAAACTAATGAAAGGAAAGCCTAACTATTTACATTTTAAAAGGGATAAAAGAAAATAAAGAAAAAAGAAAACAAAAAGGAAGAAAATTATATTTAAAGAATGAGAATTAGATTAAAAGTTTTTTTTTATGATTTTAGGTTTAACAAAAGAAAAGTATAAAAGAAGTACAACAAAAAAAGAAAATAAGGTTAACATTAAAAGTAAAAAAAATGGACAAAAGAAAGTAGAATATTATAAGGTTATCAAAAGAACACTGAGCTAATGTTAAAAGAAAGGCTATATTAAACTAATATTTACAAGAAGATAAATGCTAGAAATAAGAGGAGAAAGAAAAGAAAAAGAAAAAGAAATTGAACTAATGTTACAAGAAAAGAAAGGAAAATGAAATAAACTAGTAAAGAAAAAACTAAACTAACATTAGGAAAAGAAAAGGAAAAGAAAACAAACTAAAAATAATAATAATAAATAACTAGATGATTATTTAGAAAATGTGAATGTAGTATTAGCAACTATATTCAATGAATGTTAGTGCACTGATAATAATAATTAACAACATTGCAAGTTGTAATTGTCAAAATATATTAGCACTTAATTGATGAGAAATGGCAATGTATTTAGTGTGAATGTGTAAACTAAGAAATAACCAAATTACATAAGTCCAAATAAATAATAAACAAGGTAAACTACAAACTAAAGAAATGCACGAATTGAAATTGAACTTAACCCGGTCATGCCAAAAGAGAGAGAATGGAGTTAGAAAGACCGGGGATCCAGACAAAATACCTGGATTGCTAAAGAATTCTCAAGTCGGGAATGGTGCCAATGATTCAATCCTCGATCTCGAAATTAAGGCGTTAGAGGTTCGGCTCTCGGTATTTCGACAGGATTTCGGCGTCGGGGATCGAAATTGCTCGGCGACTCGGTAGAGCTTCTCTCTCTAAACTTCTCTCTATTTTTTTGTCCTAAAAACATATCGGAGGGTACGGTATTTATAGAATTCTTCAACCAATGAGATGCTACCACATTTTGGGACATGTCAGGCCATTTGCAGTTGGCAGTTGCCAAGTTGGAGGTTGCGGTTGCCAGGTTGGAGGTGGCGGTTGCCATGTTTTAAAAGATTTCACAAGGTTCTATTGGCGGTTGCCACAATGTAAGATGGCGGTTGCCACTTTTGGCTAGGGTTTCCAAGTGGTTCTATTGACGGTCGCCACAATGAACATAGCGGTTGCCACCTTGGGAATGACATAGCAAGTTATTGGTGGTCCAACATAATTTCATTGGTTTAAAGGTTTTGATGATTGGGGTTCAACTTTCGAGCTTGGATCATTTCCCGAGGTCGTACTAAAGCACCATTCCAACTGTTTTCATCATTAGATTTACGTAAGATTGGACAGGGTTAAATTGGGGTGTCTATAGTTACCCCTCTTTGATATAACTTGCAAAACAACGCGTGGTGCAAGTCATATCAAAGATTCAAAGACAATAACCATTTGATCGAGCCGTCAATCTTAGGCTAAAAATATATAAGCATACGTATGATGTTGGTCGTACTCAAATTTTCATCGAGCTGCCTACGTACCCCTTCGCTAGCGATTAGACCAAAACGTAGTTCACAGGGCAAAATACAATGATGCAAGATAAGAAACATGATACAGATGCTGGTATGATGTAGGCAGATCCTAAAGATCGAGTCAAAATCTAAAAGTAGCAAAAATAAACAAGTCAAAGATCGAGTTAAGATCAAAGACTTAGTTGGGGATATAATAATTACAAGGATTGAGTTAAGATCCAAGAAATTATCTTAACTGGGAAAACAATTTGATCGGTCAAGTCAAGACCTCACAATTTCGGGATGAAAACGGAATAAAAATAGTTAAAAGCCAAGTTACGGCTTTAAATTAATTTTATCGTAAAGAGAGACCATGAATTAATAGGTCGAGTTAAGACCTAAAAATTCGGAACGAGGTACGGGATAAAAATAATTAAAAGTCAAGTTACGGCTTAAAATTAAATTTATCGAAAGGGATAAAAATAATTACGACTTTTAACTAATTTTATCGGAAGCGAGATAAAAATAATTAAAAGCCAAGTTACGACTTAAAATTAGATTTATCATAAGCAAGATAAAAATTAATTAAAAGCCAAATTACGACATTTAACTAAATTTATAGAAAGCGGGATAAAAAAATTATTAAAAGAAAAATTACGACTTTTAACTAAATTTATCGGAAGCAGAATAAAAATAATTAAAATCCAAGTTACGACTTAAAACTAGATTTATCGGAAGCGAGATAAAAAATAATTAAAAGCCAAATTACGACTTTTAACTGAATTTATCGAAAGCGGGATAAAAAAATAATTAAAAGCCAAGTTATGATTTAAAATTAAATTTATCGAAAATTAATAGGTTGAGTCAAGACCTAAAAATTTAGGACGAAGCGGGATAAAAATAATTAAAAGTCAAGTCACGACCTAAAAGTAAATTTATCCGGAGAGAAAATCACGCACAAAAATTTTCTTCAAGTATTTATTTTTTTTTAAAACACCCAAGATTTTAAAATTTTGAAAATCCCCTAAAATTAGTTTTAGAAGAACACACACAAAATAAGGAAAATTATTTTTTGTAAAAGAAAATTTCATTTTTGCTAACAAAATATTGTTGAAAACCTACTAACATTTGAAAAATGCGTACACACCATAAAACAAATAATAAAACACATAAAATAAATGCACAAAACAAAACCGTACAGCTCTCAAAGTAATAATGACCCACAGTCCTGGCAGTCGCCAGGTCGACGCCCCAAAACACATGAAGTGAGGGTTGACATGTTAGCGGTCGCCAAGCCGTTTCTCCTCTGACATAGCGGTCGCCATGATTAAATCCCCTTGAACCTGGCAGTCGCCAAGAAATGCTTGGGAAACCCAGCGGTGCCAACACTAAAGGTGGCGACCGCCACCTCCATGCGCGCTTAAGGCCCTCATGGGGGCGCTGGCTAGGCTCATTCTCTCCTATCTTCTCTCTCTCTAGCCTTCCTTCGCTCCCAAACCTCTCTCGTACTCTCTCTTGCTCCTCTCTCACCTTTTAGCTTTCGTGTTCTTTTTCCTTTGCTCTTCTTGTATGGCAGGTCGCGAACACCTTGAGGATATTGCGGGGGCCATCCGAGGCTCCTCTACTAGCGAGAGCTCCGTCATGGGAACTCTTGGGGGTACGACTTCCAGCCTTCCTTCTGGCGGGGTCACCACCATGTAACCCACTGCTGCGATGGATGCCCTCGTGCTTGAGGCGGAGCGTGCCTCCCACCGTGTCACTAAGGAGGTGGCACGGGCAACTGTCGGGGAACAAGCAGCTGCAGATGCTGCTGTTGAGGCCAAGAAAGCTGACCTCCTCAATCCCGATGCTAGGGAGGGCCATCCAGCGCCCTTTGATCGACATACGTACGCCCTGGTCCCTTACCGCTTGCATCCGGGTGGGATTAACCGCTATGAGCCGCCCACGGACTCCATCGCTGCTGACATACTTCTTCGGGAGCCAGACCAGCACATATCTCGCCAGCGCCCATCAAAAGTTCCCAAACTTATTTGTCCAATGTCAAAACATGATATATCTCAAACGTAGATGCATGCCTAGGATCCCCCAAATGATGATATGTGATTATATGATGATGACGATGACGAGGTTGATTTATTTTGATGATGATGTGGATGATAATTGATGTGTGATGTTTGGGATTTTGGACTTAGCTTAGGTGCCTGTGCAATGAAGATTAAAATAGTAGGGACACTAGAATTTGAACAAACAATAAAAGGGAAGGTTATTTTAGCAAAAATCATCAAAGATAAAGGGTTTGATTTTTTTTTTTTTTTTAGAAAAAACTTAAAAACTAAGGGGTTGATTTTTTTATTTTATTTTTAGGGCTGAGCATAAAAAATCTAAGAGGAGAATTTTTGTTTTTTATTTTTGGGATATGAAAACTAAGGGGACAAAATTTTCAAAAGTTCTAAAAATTTACGAGAAATTTTTATTGTAAATCTTAAAATCTAGGGCAAGTTTTTCAAAAATATAAACTTAAAGGGTATTTTTCAAAAATCATGACAAAAAATGA
>JAOTRH010184319.1:0-11878 GCA_034768845.1 Heliamphora exappendiculata | reverse complement strand
AGACTTAGGTTGAGGAGTTCCCCCTCGTGTGCTTTGCTTATAGGTTTGATTATGCTAAATCTGTACAGTGGATCTTTAGATCCGGCATATCAAAAGTATAAGCGGTGCGGTTGCGAGGAGAAGAGGATAATTAAATCGGGTTGTTAGAAACCTAATTTATTTATCGAGAATCCATATCTTAAACGTGGGAAAAATTCAGTGCATTTGATAATTGGAAACTCAAGACATAATTTAAGTTAGGGCCGGGAGTTTAGTCAGGACCTTTAGTGGAATAAGTTCTGGTTCGTGCGAGAAATGATCTTACTCGGGGACAGAGTTAGGGATATTCGATTTTCTCGTACGGTTAGTTCGAGTCCTATACTTCATCGTGATCCCTCACGTAGCCCATTATACGCATGGATATTTTCTTATCGGTTTTGGTAATTATTTAATTTAATTTGAATGTCGATTTTACCGCCAAAAATATTCGGGGATTAAATTAACTAATGGAGGGTGGTATTAAAATTTGGCACACCTAGGGATTACTCCCTAGGTGGCCGGCCCTATCTAAAGGGGTGGAGATTTGGTTTTGATTTGGATATATATCTCTTGCTAATTTTTAGAAATGGAAGATATATACCATAGATATCTTATGTGTATATGGAAATAAATATATATCAAAAGGCTAAAACCAATAGAGAATCTAAGCCCTAGCTGCCACCCCTTCTCTCTCCCATTGTGTCTTCTTTTTGCTTTGAGAAAAATGTGTGAGATAGAAACCAAAAAGGAGAAAAAACACGAAGATCCAGATCGGTGCCCACTCACCGGGATCGTCGTGTGCGTCGGGATATACGTGAGAAGATCATTGGGTCGTCTCGGATCGTTGTTCATCATCAAAGAAACTTGTACAAGTTTCTTGAAGGTATATTTAATCTTAATAAATCTATTCATTGTTATGATTTTTCATGAAAAATGTATGCGCCATTTTTTACGGTCACAGTGCCGGTTCTTATTTTTTCTTCCGCGTTCCAACGCCTAGCCGCCACTCTCTCTCTCCCTTTTGGCAATCCATATTTTGCCTTTTGGAGATAAGTGTGAAAAGAAACAAAGGCAAGAATACACGAAGATCCGGATCGGTGCCCACTCGCCGGGATCGTCGCGTGCGTCGGGATATACGTGAGAAGATCGTTGTGTCGTCTCGGATCGTTGTTCGGTATCAAAGAAACTTGTCCAAGTTTCTTGAAGGTATATTTAATCATAAAATATTATATTATTTTATTATTTTTCATGAAAATCGAACAACGTCATTTTTTACGGTCATGACGTCGTTCATCGAACTTTTTCCGCTGCGCAGCTCTAACAAGTGTCTCGTCATAGTAGGAGGGTTGTTCATCAATCTGATCGGTATATATTCTTGGGAAGGTTATTTGACAAGATCCCGATAGAACTGGATACCGAGCCCTGTAACTACAATGAAGCACACTAAAAGACAAAGGTGCAATTTTTTGGCAAAGCGCTATGAATTCAGAGATGAAATCTTTGTAATCCAATCAGGTCTAAAAACTTGTAGAACCACCCGAAGGGATAAAATCCATTGGATGCAAGTGAATCTACTGGAGGAAGAGAGGAGTAGACGGGAAGGTTAAAACCTTCAAAGTTAGGCTTGCTGCAAAAGAGTTCACTCAAAAAGAAGGGATCAACTATAAGGAAACTTTTTCGCCAGTAGTCATGCTTAAGTATATTCAAATTTTCTTATCCATTGCCGCACATTTTGATTACGAAATCTGACAAATAGACGTCAAGACAGCTTTCCTTAACGGAAATTTTGACGAGTGTATCTACATGATACAACCAGATGTATTCATTGAAAAGGCTAGGAGTACATGATTGTGCAAGCTTAAGAGATCCATTTATGAACTTAAGCAGGCATCGATGTCTTGAAACACTTGGTTTGATCAAGCTATAAAATCTTATAATTTTGATCAAAGTCTGGATGAGTCCTGTGTGTACAAGAAGCGTAACGGAAGCGTGATGATCTTTCTAGTACTTTATGTAGACGATATCTTGCTCATAGAAAATGATGTGGTGGCATTATCTACAGTTAAAGTATGGTTATATAGGCAGTTCGATATGAAGGACTTGGGAGAAGTCACTTACATCTTTGGGATCAAGCTTATGCAAGATCGAAAACAAAGGATGTTGGGTTTATCATAAGCAAAGTATATCGATGATATCCTTGCTCGTTTTAGCATGCAGGATTCCAAGAAAGGGTTTTTTCCTTTTAGGCATGGAATAACTCTATCAAAGGATCAGTATCCGAAAGACACCTGGTGAGATAGAGAAAATGAAGGCGATTCCTTATGCTTTGATAGTAGGAAGTCTCATGTATGCTAAGTTTTACACTAGATCTGACATCTGCTTTACCGTTGGCATGGTTAGCAGATATCAGTCTAATCCAGGGCAGAAGTATTGGACTGTGGTAAAGAATATAATTAAGTACCTCAAAAAGACTAAGAATTATATGTTGATTTACCAAGAAGACAGTCTAATACCTTTTGGTACATAAACTTAGATTTTTAGTTAGACATAAAGTTTACATCAAGAGACAACCGTACAGATCATTTATAAAGAGCTTACCGGCTAAGACTTTTGATAGTCATGTAGAAGGTATGGGAGTCAAGTGTATGGTAGCATAGTTTTGAGTATCAGTGGGAGATTGTTAGGCTTGGTATATTGAAAACCTTATTTTTAGTATTTAAATTTTTTAAATAAAATTAATTTTTCATTTTATGAGAATATTTATGAGCAATGTATGCATATCATTTTTTTTTTGTTATGCATGGATGTCCAATATTCTATATAATATTTAATCTGGTGTGTAGAGTTCAGCTTACACACAGAAAATTAAATTTTAATTTCTTGCAGAATATAAATTTTATGTTCACAGTTTAAATAGAAATAGACTTACCATCGGTATGACTGTAGCACAAAGTTTTAGTAGGCATGTCTTGGTTATAGGGAACAGGTAATAGTATCGTTTATTGTTTCGACTCTCTATGCTAATACACTTTGTGTGTATTGAACGAAACATTTGGGGTAATTAATTTTATACTGATTAAATAAATTAATTTACACTCCAAGATTATTATGAATAGTACTTATCCTCTTAATCCTGAAATAATTATTGATTTGCATATATTTAATATTCTTTATTTTGATTCATTAGAGAGTGCGTTCTTTTATTGGTCTATATTCTCATTGAGTTGGATAGCGGTATTATTTATTTAGAAAATATTAATTATTAGTGGAATCCACGTCCCGATAAATCGGGATTGACGATACCCCCTTAAGGAAGCTTATAAGTTTTAACCGGCTAAACTTTGTAGGTGGATTTGATTATCCGGCGATTAAATAAGTTAAGCGAAAGAGCTTATGGAATATCAAGATGCCAATTAAATTAAATTGTCAACAATTAAATTTAATTGGCGAGTATCGAGAATCTTAACATTAGGAATTTTGGGTCTCGATCTCTGATTACGGGTCTCGAACTCCTCTCAAACCTCTTTGCACGCAATTCATCTATAGCTACAACTTCCTATGTAAACTGGACAAGCAGATGAACTCTGCCTCGTACTGAAACACAGTCATTTCCCCTTAGGTGACAGAAAGGAATTTCTCTCGATAAAGGACTCGAGAGGACACAACAAAGTATTTCTTTAGAAATACTTTGTCAAAAGCTGCCCACGTACCCTCCATGGTAGTTCTGGCAAATTTTCACCACTCATGGGCGTCACTCGTCAGCTGAAATGCGATAAACGTAACCCTCAAGTTATCCTTGACTATTTCTAATGTATCCAAAATCCTTATCACGAGCTCCAGTCATTCACTGGCAACTTTGGGATTAGGATTCCTGACAAAGGTAGGAGGGTCAAGATGTCGAAACTCCCGCATCGCAATAGTCACCCTTGACTCAAGTACTCTCGTGTAGCAATTCGGACCTTTGATATTTTTGAAGTATTAATGAAAACGTATTTATTATGTCCAGCGGGGATGTTTGGGAGTGCAAATCGTGCATGAGAATTAAAATTATTGGGTTTCTATGTACTTAATGATGATGGTTGAAGGTGAATTGCCATAGGAGGACATCGTTGTGTGGCGTTAAGCTTGTGTTTGAGTTCAATTTTGGCAGCTTCTGTTCGGTTTCGCAATCTGTGTTGACCGCTCGAGCGGTGGGGAGCCCGCTTGAGCGGACAGGAGGCAGAAAGGTTTCTGGAGTGGGACCGCTCGAGCAGTGGGGGTTCGCTCGAGTGGACTGTCGCGGTGCAGATTCTGTAAATGTCATTCGAGGCTCCTTTTTTTCATTCTTTTCTTTTCCATCTCTCTCTAGAATGTGAGTGAGGGTTAGGGTTTGAGTTTGGAGGTTGTTTGGAGCTTCCTTGGGTGAGATCTCTCGCTTCTGTTAGGGTTGGTATACTGAAAATCATGTTTTTAGTATTTAATTTTATTTTAATAACATTAATATTTCATTTTATGAGAATCTTTATGAGCAATATACGTATATCATTTCTTTGTTATGCATGGATGTCCAATATTCTGTATATTATTTAATCTGGTGTGTAGAGTACGATTTATACACAGAAGGCTAGATTTTAGGTTCTTGCAGAATATAAGTTTTATGTTCACAGTTAAGATGAAAATGGGCATACCAGTGGCACGACTGTGACACAGAATTTTAGTAGGCC
Source organism: Heliamphora exappendiculata (assembly GCA_034768845.1). NCBI lineage: Eukaryota > Viridiplantae > Streptophyta > Magnoliopsida > Ericales > Sarraceniaceae > Heliamphora > Heliamphora exappendiculata. The sequence continues at coordinate 7,157 of JAOTRH010184319.1, read as the reverse complement.
TGTCTTGGTTACGGGGAACAGATAATAGCGTCGTCTATTGTTCTGACTCTCTGTGTCAGTACACTTTGTGTGTATTGAACGGGACATTTTGGGTAATTAATTTAGTATTGACTACTGACTATGTAAATTAATTTACACACCAAGGTTATTATGAATATTACTTATTCTCTTAATCATGAAATAATTATTGATTTGCATATATTTAATATTCATTATTTTGATTCATTAGAGAGTGCGATCTTATATGGGCCTATATTCCCGGTGAGTTAGATAGTGGTATTATTTATATGGTAAATATTAATTATTGACGAAATTCACGTCCCGATAAATCGGGATTGGCGATACCTCTTAAGGATGCTTATAAGTTTTGGTCGGGCCAAACCCTGCAGGTAAATTTAATTATCCGGCAGTCAAATAAATTAAGCGAAAGGGTTTAAGAAATATCAAGATGCCAATTAAATTTAATTGACGGGTATCGAGAATCTTAACGTGGGGAGAAATGGTAGGCATTTAATAACAGGAACTCAATGCAAGAAGGTATTGAGATTATGGGTCAGAGTGCAATTACAGTTTTTTAGTGGTGCGAACTGTAATTCAGTATTTTATGAAAATTACAGAAACCGCTGCTGGTTTACTATAATTGCAGATATCGATATGCATCTTTTTTTTTATTGCAGAAACCTCTTGTAGGTGTTTGTGTTCCACTGGAAGTCTAACTCATAATTACTCCCCAGGTCCCTACTGTAGCCATATACGCGGGTAGACTGAACCAGTTTGATATTGATAGTTCATATCTCATTTATCATATATCATATTATTTTTATCTTTAAAATACTTAAATATATCGAGATTCTGCCGATACAAGTTCTTGAAGGATCGTAGTCCACACTACGTTTGAGGATCGCGTAAGAGAATACAATAGAAGACCTGACTGGAGTTTCAACTCAGAATCAAATCGTAGTTGAAGTATAGATCGACAAAAGGTATTCATCTAAATTAACTTTGGTTGCATGGGTTTTATTTTGATCGTTCGATGTCAAAAGTTTTATTTGGAGCTCATTTTGGCATTGCCCGTCTAGTTAATTTTTTTACCGAAAATCGTGTTGAAAAACAATTATCTTAACAGTATTACCTCCAACAAATTGGTATCAGAGTCGTTTTGTTTTTTGTTTACGGTTTATCGGAGTCAGGTAGATTTAGAATTATTGCTAACTTTGTTTTGCAGGCGTTCTAATCCCGATTTTATGATCATCTATTATTTTCATATTTGATTGAATGCGTGAATGATTATTATTATTATTTTTAATCACAGGGGTTGACCGTGATAGATTAAGTTTTTTAGATCGAATGTGAGCCTAGGAACATAGGTTTCGATGTAATTTGTTTTTTAAAGTTTTTTTTTAGTTTATAAGAAAGAAAAAAATAAGAACTTGTATGAAAGAAACGGCGGTGGATGGCGGCAGCAATCGACGGTAGTTCTGGTGGTTTAAAACTGCGGTATTTTTTTTCTGGTCACAGTTTTTTTTAGATAAGATAAAGAAAAGGGGGAACCATGAAGCCGCCGGCAGCAGGTTTTGATTTCCAAAAGCAAAAGCACCAATCATGCAAAGTGTTAACCAAGCAATAGCCAGCGCCATAACAGTGCCATACAGCAGCACAAACCGGAGCAATTCCCAAAGAACAATGGCTTATTGAGGCAACAGTGTTTTTATTCTCAAAAGCATAGTGTCGCAGCTCCAAGGCGGTTTCCAAGTAAACCGCAGCAACGCCCAATCACAGCACCAAACAGTGAAAGCCTATCCCAAGCATCATCAAGCAGCCGTTTTTTTTTTTTTTTTCAAGCAACCAGTTTGGCGGAAAACCAAACAGTGCGCTATTTCAGGCGCTATTTTAGGCGCAATCTTCGAAACAGTTTTAGGCTAGAGTTTGAGGCGCAATCTTCAAAAAGAAGAAGCAGCGGCGCAGAAGGTTAATTCCAAACAGTTTCCAGATTGTTACGGCATTGTTTCCATAAAAAAGCAAAATAGTGCTGATCTCCAAGTGGCAATCATGGGACCAATACTGTTTTGACGCAAAAGTGCAGCAAAATTCCCGTGCCGTTTTCCAGTGGCGGAAAAACTAATGGTGCAGCAGGTTTCAGTAATAACAGTGATTCCAGGCTATTTGGTGTTTTGCTTGGCTTGATTTTTTTGATATAGATTAAATCAAGATATCTTGATGCAATCAGGATATAAGAAACTTATTCAAGGTAGGAGATTGAAACTCTTTAAGAGTTTTAATCGGATCATAAAATCGGGATAATTTTACTTATCTTGTATTTAATTTATTTTATATTTTAATTGCGTGGATGATATTTATTGGTTTTATTTATCTTGTTAATTTAATTAATTCGAATATTCGGTTTTAATTAAAATATTTTGTAATAAAAAGTAAAATTAAGTTTTTTTTAATTAATTAATTAATTAATTAAATTTTTTTAGATATTTTTTTTAATACAAAATATCATGTTTAAGATGATTTATTTAAAAATCGAATATTGTGAAAAACGTGAGAATTAATTTTAGATTTTGAATTAATTAAATAGAAAAATATTTAATCAAAATAAATTATTATTTTTCAAATAATGTGAAACAAAAAATAAAATAAAGAAATACCTTTAATCACTACCTTAACTGAAAAATTAAAGAAAAAACTATGCATTTATTAAATTTTATTTGTTACGCATTTAAACACGAAAATATGGTTTGATAAATCATAATCTTTCGAATCGGGTACACGAAATGATGTTTGATTTTTTCAGATAATGTAACTTTCAAAATTAATAAATTTATTTTAATTAAACTGTTTTTTTATAACCCTCATTTTTTTAAAAAAATCTAAGTGGGAGAGGGAATTTATTCACAGATAAATCTCGCGGTCTTCATCACCAGTTTGTAGGCGATGCAATTAAACCCTGCGTGTCGGTAGTAAGACCTTCCTCCCCAACGGACAGATTAATTGCAGTATCGCCAATACAAACCTCCTTTGGGAATAATTCTGGATAATTGTTAGTGTAGATCACTTCTCCAACTGAATGATTCATTGCGAAGCGATTAATTTGGAATTATGTGATGGTTGACACTTAACTGTATATAATAGTATCCTCTCCAACTGAGTCACTGCTATTATATATTGGACCAAAACTATGTCAGCTATTTAATTTTACTTGGCATGGTCAGTTGCCTAGATAGTAAAATTAAAAAAAATTTGCATGCCTGGTCTTAATGAAAGATAGTAGATGTCAACTCAACGTGGTATGCTATTATCAGGTTACTAGGCTGTTGGCGAATTAATTTTAAAATAGTAGAGGGAATCAAACTAAAATAAATTCAAAATTTTGCTCTTCATAATTAACGATTTTTTAATTATGTGATTCTCATGATTAAAATTGATTTCAACCTACTCGCTTCAATACTCAAAGAAAACAAACTTATGGGACCAAATTTTGTTGACTGAAAATGTTATTTGAATATAGTTTTAACTACAAATGGTATTCCATCAATACTAGGAAATGTGTCAATTTCAGAAAAAGATTTTTCCTCGGAGCCGAATGGTATGAAGAAGAAAAATGTTTAGAAACAGGAAGACAAGATTTTCAGGGTAGTTAGTGGGTCATGGACTAGTGTAAAAAAATCGAAAGACAGATGTTTTCACTACAATCAGACCCGGCACTGGAAGAAGTTATGTCCAGTATTTCTCAGAAAGCAGAACAAACAGGATAATTTATGTTCACTGGTTGTGGAAACATATTTAGCGGTGTTATCTACCGGTACCTGGTGTGTAGATACGAGATCCACTAATCATGTCTACAATTCATTGCAGGGGTTCTAGGAAACCCGATAACTTAGTGATGAGGAGATTTACCTGTATATGGGCAATAATATAAAAATAACAGCAGTTGCGGTAGGAATGCCACTCCCAATTTTGGTAGAGATCAGGTTTTAATATTGAGAGATTGTCTTTATGTACCTACCGTTAGAAGGAACTTAGTTTCTATTTCTGGATTAGTTAAAGATGGATATTTTGTTTATTTTAATAACTTTGTTGTTATTAAGGATAATAAACAGATTATCAGTTCTGGTACATTTGTGGATGATTTTTATATTATTACTCCAATCTCTCATACACTGCAACTGACTGAAACAAATAATACATCTATATTACCATATAAGATAAAGTTTCTTTCTTTAACGAACCAAACGTTTTTTTGACACTTACGCTTGGGTTACATTAATCTAAAAAGGATAAACAGTTTGGTAGCAGATAGACCTTTGAGTTCATTGGAAGTGGAGGCACTTCCAGTTTGTGAATCTTGCTTAGAGAGTAAGATGACCAAGAGGCACTTTTCGGCAAAAGGTTATAGAGCTAAAGAACCATTAGAGCTGGTTCATTCAGATGTGTGGTCCTATGACAATTCGGGCTAGAGGTGGCTTTGAGTACTTCGTCAGTTTCATTGATGACTACTCAAGGTATGGATACATTTACTTGATGCACCGTAAGTCTGAATGCTTTGAGAAATTTAAAGAATTCAAGATAGAGGTGGAGAAGTGTCTAGGTAAAAGTATCAAATTACTACGATTCGACTGTGGTGGAAAATACCTCTTTGGAGAGTATAAGGACTACTTATCATCAGAGAAAATTACATCACAGTTGACTATACCTGCCACTCCTCAGCAGAATGGTGTAGTAGAAAGAAGGAATATAACTCTTATGGAGATGGTAAGATTAATGATGAGTTATTCAGGTTTACCACATTGGTTTTGGGGACTCGCTTTAGAGATAGCGGCTTACATTCTGAACATGGTACCTTCTAAGTCAATACCTTCTACTCTCATAGAATTGTGGATCGGACGTAAGCCTAGTCTAAAACACATTCAGATTTGGGGGTGTCCAGCACATGTGTTGAAAGGGAACGCGGTTAGTTGGAACCAAGGACAGAAGTCTGTTTCTTTGTGGGGTATCCCAAGGGAACGAAGGGTGGTCTATTTTATAATCCTCAGGATCAGAAGGTCATTGTTAGCACCAATACCCGATTCTTGAAAGAGGATTATACTATGGATCATAGGCCCAAAAGAAAAATTATTCTAGAAGAACTGAGAGGAAATACAAGTAGAACGGAAGATGAATCACAAGTCACTGATATTTTATTTTCTCGTCGTAGTGGGAGGATTATCGGGACAGGTGCAAATCCAGAACAGGGTGCTGATGCACAGGGTTCAGATTCTGCACAACATGTTACTGCTAGTACATAGACACATGTAGTACCTCGTCGTAGTGGGAGGGTTATTCATCAACTTGACCGGTATATGTTCTTGGAAAAGTCTTTTGACAGGATTTCGGTAAAACTGGATACCGAGCCCTGTAACTACAATGAAGCATTACAAGACAAAAATACAGATATTTGGCAAAGGGCTATGAATTCAGAGACAGAATCTATGTATTTCAATCAGGTCTCGAAACTTGTAGAACCACCCGAATGGATAAAACTCATTAGATGCAAGTAGATCTACAAGAGGAAGAGAGGAGTAGGCGGGAAGATTGAAACCTTCAAAGCTAGGCTTGTTGCTAAACGGTTCACTCAAAAAGAAGAGATCGACTATGAGAAAACCTTTTCACTTGTGGCCATGCTTAAGTCTATCTGGATTCTCTTTTCCATTGCCGCACATTTCGATTATGAAATCTAAAAAATGGACGTCAAGATAGCTTTCCTTAATGGAAGTCTTGACGAGTGTATCAATATAATACAACTAGACGGATTCATTACAAAGGGCCAGGAGCACATGTTGTGCAAGCTTAAGAGATCCATTTATGGACTTAAGCAGGCATCGAGGTCTTGGAACACTCGGTTTGATCAAGCTATAAAGTCTTATGATTTTGATCAAAGTTTGGATGAGTCCTATGTGTATAAGAAGCGTGATGAAAGCGTGACGATCTTCCTAGTACTTTATGTAGACGATATCTTGCTCATCGAAAATAATGTGGGGGCATTATCTATGGTTAAAGTATGGTTATCTGGGCAGTTTGATATGTAGGACTTGGAGAAGCTAGTCACATCCTTGGGATCAAGCTTATGCGAGATCAGAAATAAAAAATGTTGGGCTTATCACAAGCAAAGTATATTAATGATATCCTTACTTGTTTTAGCACGCAGGATTCTAAGAAATGGTTTCTCCCTTTCAGGTATGGAATCACTCTATCTAAGGATGAGCGTCCTCAGATAGTTGATGAGATAGAGAGGATGAAGGCGGTTCCTTATGCTTCGATAATAAGACGCCTAATGTATGCTATGCTTTGCACTAGACCTGACATCTACTTTGTCGTTGGCATGGTTAGCAGATATCAGTCTAACCTAGGACGGGAGCATTGGACTATGGTAAAGAATATAATCAAGTACCTAAAAAGAACTAAAGATTATATGTTGATTTACCAGGCAGACAGTCTAGTACCTTTGGGGTACACTGACTCAGATTTTCAGTCAGACATAGAACTTATATAAGGAGACAACCTTATAGATCCTTTACAAAGAGTTTACCAACTAAGACTTTTGATAGTCATGTAGAGGGCATGTGAGTCAAATGTATGGCAGCATGGTTTTGAGTATAAGTGGGAGATTATTAGGGTTAGTATACTGAAAATCAAGTTTTTAGTATTTAATTTTATTTTAATAAAATTAATTTTATATTTTATAAGAATTTCTATGAACAATGTATATATATCATTTCTTTGTTATGCATGGATGTTCAATATTCTGTATAGTATTTAATCTGGTGTATAGAGTACGGCTTATACACAGAAGACCAGATTTTAGGTTCTTGTACAATATTAATTTTATGTTCACGATTTAGATGGAAATGGACATACCATCGGTACGACTGTGGCACAAAATTTTAGCAGGGCTGACTTGGTTACGGGAAACAGATAATAGCGTCGTCTATTTTTTCGACTCTCTGTGTAGTACACTTTGTGTGTATTGAACGGGACAATTGGGGTATTTAATTTAGTACTAACTACTGACTATGTAAATTAATACACACCCCAAGGTTATTATGAATAGTGTTTATCCTCTTAATCCTAAAATAATTATTGATTTGTATATATTTAATATTCGTTATTTTGAT
>JAOTRH010184308.1:0-11879 GCA_034768845.1 Heliamphora exappendiculata | reverse complement strand
ATTATAATATTTATCAAATTTATCTTTCATACTAAATATCATATGATAATAATTTACATTGATTAAAAATTCATCAACTATTGCGGTAATTTATTTTAATTACAGTAAAACTAATGGAGTAGTATGAATGTAAATATAAGAAAAAAAATTTGTTGTTTGATCAAAAAATTTTATAAATTTTTTTTATATACAATTAAACTATCCTAATCACTAGGCATTGGTAGAGTAAAATTATTTTTCATATTCATTTCAAAAAATAAATCAATTGCTTTTTTTGGTTTTATTACTAGTTGTAACATAATATATGTCGAGTTCTATCTAGTTTTTATATCATGTTATAATTTTTTACATTTTATATTTTTTGTTGACATATTTTTTTATACATATCAACTCTTCTGACACTACTATTTATACATTTTATTGTTAACCTAATGCATTCAAGAGATTCATTATAATATTTAAGTTCTTCTTTAACAATTAAATTTAAAATATATCCAGAACAACGAACATAAAATAAAGAACTAGATAATAGAAGCTGTAAATTACGTTTTAAATAGTTAACACATTTATTATTATAAGAAACATTATCTAAAGTAATAAAAAATACTTTTGATACAATGCCCATGAAACTAGTTGTTGCCTAATAACTACACTTAAAGAATGACCGATATAGAAAAATTCTATCCCCTCTTCTTTTGCATTTGCATTGGGGTTACGGATAAACCCGCTGGGTAGTGTATTGAGTGTAGAGACCCATGTCCGTAGGAATGTGGTGTTGAGTGGAGTTTGCAGGTCCTGTGAGTTAGGCGTTGCCAGTCGTTGTTTAGTGTTTGATTTTATCATTCTAAACATGACCACGTTTGATGTCATCATAGGGATGAACTGGCTGACCACCTACCGTGCTTACATAGATTGTGAGCGACAGAGAGTGTCGATCTGTATGCTGGAGGGTGACTGCTTCTACTTTGTGGGTGATCGGGATGAAGGCCTGATGTCTATGCCAGGTGTCACTTGGGTTCGAGGAGGTTTAGGTTTCCTCTTTCTACTCTCAGGTTGGATGAGCCAGTTGGGGTTCGATGGGTGTTACCCCATGTGGTGTGCGGCTATCCAGATGTCTTTCTTGACGATCTATTTGAGTTTCCACTGAGCCGAGATGTGGAGTTCTCCATTAATCTTGTTTCGGGAGCTGCTCCCATCTCTATGCCATCTTACCGCTTTGCACCAGCTGAGTTGTGAGAACTCAAGGTGCAGCTTAACAAGGGGTTCGTACGCCCGAGTACGTCGCTGTGGGGAGCTCTAGCCCTCTTTGCAAAGAAGAATGATGGTTCGTTGAGATTGTGCATAGACTATTGGATGTTGAACTAGGTAACGGTGAAGAATAAGTATCCTATGCCTAGGATTGATAACCTGTTTGGTCAGCTGAGAGAATCGCGCTGCTTTTTGAAGATTGACTTGAGGTTAGGGTATCACCAGGTCAGGATTAGGGACGAGGACATAGCGAAGACTGCCTTTCGGACTCGCTATGGTCACTACGAGTTTCTTGTCATGCCGTTCGATTTGACGAATGTCCCTGCGACATTTATGGGCTTAATGAACCGTATCTTCCATCCTTATCTAGACAGTTTTGTAGTCATGCTCGTGGATGATATTCTTATCTATTCACCAATGAGGGAGATCACGAGGAGCATCTACATGTTGTCCTACAGCTTCTTAGAGAACATCGCTTGTATGCAAAGTTTGAGAAGTGTGAGTTCTGGATGACATATGTGAGATTCTTTGGACACGTGGTGTCGAAGGATGGGGTATTAGTGGACTCGACGAAGACTGATGCAGTGACAGATTGGCAGCGACCGAAGAACATCTTTGAGATTCGTAGTTTTCTAGGTCTAGAAGGATACTATCGGCGGTTTGTGAAGGACTTGTCTAGGCTAGCAGCACCGATGACACATTTGATGCGAAAGGGAGTCACGTTTGTATGGAACGAGTCTTATGAGTCAGCTTTCCAAGAGCTGAAGAGGAGATTGACCAGTGCACCAGTGCTGATTATTCCTGATTGAGGTTTAGGTTACACAGTGTACTGCGACGCTTCACATGAGGATTTGGGTTGCGTTCTGATGCAGAAAGGCAATGTTATAGCTTATGGATCCCGACAGTTGAAGGCACACGAGAGGAACTACCCAACACATGATCTGGAGTTGGCAACCGTGGTCTTTGCCTTGAAAACATGGCATCATTATCTCTATGTTGAGCGTTTCGAGGTCTTCTCTGATCACAGGAGTCTAAAGTACTGGTTTTCGTAGAAGGACTTGAATCTCTGCCAACGACAATGGATGGAGTTGTTGGAAGACTACGACTTCGATTTGCAATACCATCTGGGTAAAGCAAATGTCGTAGCTGACGTACTCAGTAGGAGGTCTTATGGCTCGTTAGCTTCTATGGCTATACGAGAATGGGTTATGCTTGCAGATGTTGGGGAGTTTGATCTGTGTCTCAGGGAGACAGAGGGAGGTGCAACTTTATATGTAGTTGCTTCACAGCCCGCTTTAGTTGCATGTGTGTTAGAGGCTCAGAGGACCGATCAGGAGGCTTAGATAATACAGGACCGTATTTCCAGTGAGACAAACACAGCAGGATGGGTGGTGAGTTCAGATCAGAGTCTGAGGTTGTCAGGGCAGTTGTTTGTGCTAGAGTCGTGTTGTGCTGAGGTTCTACATGAGTTTCATCACTCACGTCTTTCAGTGCATCCAGGGCACGAAGATGTATCACAATCTACGCCGTCAGTTCTGGTGGACGGGAATGAAGAGGGATGTGATCCAATTCGTTTCTCGTTGCTTTACTTGTCAGCAAGTGAAGGTGGAACACCAGAGACCAGCAGGGTTGTTATAGCCATTGCCTGTATCTGAGTGGAAGTGGAAGAACGTCACTATGTATTTTGTATCAGAACTTCCATGCACACCGAAGGGACATGATGCGGTTTGGGTTGTGGTCGATAGGCTAACGAAGTCAGCGCATTTTCTTCCCATTCGAGTGAGAGATTCAATGGATAGATTGGGTAGGTTGTATGTTCAGGAGATAGTCCGACTACGCGGAGTACCTGTGACTATTGTTTCTGATCGAGACCCACGCTTTACATTGCGCTTTTGGTAGTGTCTTCAGATGGCTTTGGGGACGAGCTTGACTTTTAGTACAACTTTTCATCCTCAGACCGATGGCCAATCTGAGAGGACCATTCAGATTGTGGAGGACATGCTGAGAGCCTGTGTGCTTGATTTTTGGGATTCTTGGGAGGATCATGTATCATTGGCAGAGTTTGCATACAGCAACAGCTATCAGCCCAGTATTGGGATGGCACCGTATGAGGCTTTGTATGGTAGACCATGCAGATCGACTGTGTGTTGGAAAAAGGTGGAAGAGATCGCTATTTTGGGACCCGATCTAGTGCGTGAAACAACAGAGGTGATTGTAGTGATTCGTGCGCAACTAGTGATAGCTCAGAGCCGCCATAAGAGTTACGCTAATCGGAGGAGGAGACCGCTAGAGTTTACAGTGGGAGATCATGTGTTTCTGAAGGTCTCGCCCCGTAGAGGGTTGATGAGATTTGGTCGTAGCGGGAAGCTATCACCACGTTTTATTGGACCGTTCGAGATCCTAGATAGGATTAGGGTGGTAGCATACCGTCTGGCCTTGCCACCTCAGATAGCATATGTACATAACGTTTTCCACGTGTCTGTGCTTCGGAGGTATGAGCCTAGTCCCTCACATATCCTGGATTGGACTGAGTTACGGGTTGATGAGGATGTGACGTATGAAGAGCGTCCTGTGAAGATTCTGGATACGAAGGAACATGGGTTGTGGGGGAGAACAATTGCTTATGTCAAAGTCCAGTGGCTTCATCACGGGGTTGAGGAGGCGACTTGGGAGCTTGATTCGAGGGTTCGTGCGAGATACCTGAAATTGTTTACCTCGTGACCTTGTAGTAAAATTCGGAGACAAAATTCCTTAAGGGATGAGAGTTGTGAGATCCTGTACCGTTTTATTTTTGATACATATGCACATTCGGTGTTTTGACGCCTTTTTGGCATTTTTGTTTTAATATGCTTATATGTATTTTAATGCATGTTTAAGTTGAAATAAGCATGCAGGGTTGCTTCTCGGGATTGTAGGGAGTTTCTGTGCGAATTTTAAAAATTAAAAAAAAAAGATATTTTTTTTGGAAGGCCTATAAATATCTAGAATTAGATATTTTCAAAAGATATTTTCAAAATTTAACTCCTAAGTTTTCTTCAAATTCTCTCTACCTTCTCTCTAACTTCTCGGGGGCCCAAGGCACGATTTTCAACGATCCAACAGCGGATCCTTGCTATTGGCATCGTGGTCTACACATCTATTTGAACAGATTTTGATTTCAACGAAGCACGAATTTGCACATAGATCGAGGCATTGGGTTTTTGATCCAATGAGGTAGGATCTCAAATTCTACTACTGTATAAAGGTGTAATATGTAATCTTGTGCATTTCTACCATTTAAAAATGCATGAAAATGTGATTTGTCAAGCCCCAAACTCTAGATCACATGATACACCCAACAACAAATATACATAGCACCCAACCCGACGTTATACTCTCAAAATAAAGCATACATGCATTTAATATTTCGCTCTCAGGCTTACAACACGCGGTCCCAACACCGCTAACATGTAAACATACATGGCTCAAAAGAAACAAAAGGAAGATTACAAATCTTCAGCCCCTCCAGCACCTCCTGATCAACCTGCGTGACTGGTACCTGAAAAATATTTTAAATCCCACACCGTGAGCCAAAGCTCAGCAGGAACTAGATAAACTTGTATTATAAGATAAACATGCTAGCAGATGTAATATGTATGTAACGACTCACCCGAGCCTTAAAACAAGTTTGAAAATAGTTCTGTATACATATGAAAATGCTGCAGTACTTCTCATGTAAGGATCGACTCCTACGAGCCTTGACTCTCATGAGTCCACAAACAACACAGGTATATATGCAACACATGCAACTCACGCGACATACGCCATCTACACGACGCAACATACAAAACACGTGCCACTTCAGGACCACTTTCCCGTCCTTTAATTACCACACATAAAATGCATTGTTAAGACCACTTTTTCGTCCCTTCGATTCTACGCATGCACACATGCATCATTAACTAGGATTAACATATAGCTAACGTTCCTCGAACCACTTTTTCGTTCTCAGAACATCGGACCACATTTCCGTCCATCCAGAAGCACACACACACACACACACACAAACATGTTACACAAACCAGAGTTTTAGATGCCCTAAGACCACATTTCCGTCTCATATTTCAGAATCATATAAGACCACATTTTCGTCTTATATTTCATGCATAAACAAATCATATAAGACCACATTTCCGTCTAATAACATGCATAAATAAAACTAAAGCTTTAAATACACATAACCACGTAAAACACTACATTTCACATTACGGCACCACATGCCACACAACCAGACGTCCACTCACCGGGTAACCCGTCCACTCACCCAAACAACTAACAGCACAGAAAACCAAAACCCAACTCGAAGGCCAACACCACTCGAGCGCTCGAGCGGTCAACCACCGCTCGAGCGGTCCCTTACCGACATACAACTCTGCCGCACCACCGCTCGAGTGAAAGACAATCGCTCGAGCGGTCATCCACCGACCCAACTCTCGGCCACCCGCCTGCTCGAGCGCATAACCACCGCTCGAGGGGTCAACGCTGGGAGGAAACCCAAATGAAGAGACCAAAACCAAACTCCCGCATGAAGTGACCGACACCCTCTCTATGACTTCAATTGACAAGACCCATAATCCAATCAACTAAAAAATCACTAGAGGAGAGCAATTGATTGAGCCCCATAACCCGATCGACTAAAAGGCCACCACACAATCAAAAGAAACCCCCAAGACCCCAACACAACCACCAAGGACTCACACACGCCCAACACGGCTAACACGAGCCCACTCACGCCCAACACAGCAAGCACGAACCCACTCACATCTAACACAAACCTACGATGCCTGCACGTGCCCATAACTCCCACACGTGCTCAACACGAGCCCACAACCAACCACAACAACAAAATGCCCGAAGAAATGAGAAACTTGGTAGAAAGGGCCAACAAGGATGAAAAACAATCTTTTCTCAAACATTTGGCGAAAAACGGGTGAAAAGTGGTTTGGAAATCAAGACACACCCTCACTCTTTTGATCATAACTTTTTCTACAAAAAGCATATTAAAGTGAAAGAGGTTTCATTGGAAAGAAGACTTCTGGGGCTTCAATTTGACTATAAGAATGACCCAATTCCGAGTCTGGATGAGGGAAATAACATCAAAATAAACCGGCAATGCGCAGCCAGTCTGCTCGAGCGAACGTCGGGCGCTCGAGCAAGCTACCACCCGAGGAAAACCCAGATTTTCCTGTTCTTGATGTTCTAACCCTCCAAACTCTCAAACACTCATAAACCACCATCTCAACCACAAATCGAAGCCTCCAAACACTTTCTCGACACCCTCGAACGTGCCCAAATCCGAATCTACCACAAAACCTCAAAAAGGAAACTCAAAACCCGATTCTATCTACGAAAATCAACACAAAACCCCTTTTCCAAGCCCAAACCCAGTTTATCAAAACATAAAGAAGTTTGTCATGCATTTTTAACCAGTGAAAACACATATAATTACACGTAACACCCTTATAAGATATGAGAGTCTAAGATCCTAGCTCTTTGAATTAAAAACTCGACGTCCCAAACCACGTGCAAAAATAAATAGGAATCTACTGCCTGATCGTCAAAAGCCGAGCCCCGAGCCCCCGAGAAGTTAGAGGGAAGGCAGAGCATTTGGTGAGATTTCAACGCTAGAGAGAGAAAATATCTTAAAAAATATCTAAGACTAGATATTTATAGGCTCGCTAGAAAATATCTTTTTTTTAAATCGCATCACGATGCCCAACGGCCCCGGGAACTAACCCCGCATGCATATCTAAATCCGATCATGCATAAAAACGCATATAAAACATGCTATCACGTAAACGGTAAACACGCATCGAAGAAAATATCGACAAAGAAAACAGATCAGGGTCTCACAACTCTACCCCCCTTAAAAGAATTTCATGCCCAAAATTCAGCATATGGTCAAAAGAAACACCCCGTCGATCACCATCGACACAGGTGTGAGAGGTGGTCAGCCAAACCATTCCTAGGATATAGTTAAACTAGGTCGTAGACAACAAGTTACTACCTCAAAGACACGGGATCTACATCTCATCCCAACCTCACACGCTCACCAACTGGTGTCTCAACACCCAACACTCAACGCACGGAGTCCATCACCAACTCCCAAACAGATGAAAAGAAGCAACACAAAGCTCCCGTGCCAATAAGAACACTGGCCCAAAGTTTACATACTCAGAAAGTACCTTTGCTCCTTGGAGGAGTAGATGCATCATCTGGCACAACCGGTGCCTTAGAGGAACTGGGATCTGTAAGAGCATACACTCGGCCCTGTGTCGTCCTGGCCTGCCCTCCATACCCTGGGACTGTCGGCTGCCGTGCCGACTGAATTGAAGCACCACGGTCAGTCACCCTAGAGGTCTGCACTGCTGGCTGCTGATAACCCGTCGATCCTGTACCGGTATTGCACCTTCAGTGCTTGGCGCACTGCCTCCCTAAGGACAGTTCATAGTAATATGCCCTGTCTGACTGCACCCATAACAAACTGGTGGCTCCCTCCACTGCAACTGAACTGGCACTGAACTCTGAGATTGCTTCGACTGTGGATAATCCACCACACAATGCCCGGGCTGCCTACACCGATAACGGATCAACTCCCTCTAATTTGACCTCCCAGACGAGGCCACCAATAGTGCTGGTGCAGAAAATTGCTGTCGCGACCTAGATGGGTGAAAACTAGGGCCAAAGGACTTCTGCCTCTTGCTAGAGTGTCCACCTGACTGAGCCTCCATCCCACCCTGCGGTGCTCTGATCTCCCTAGAACCTCGAATCTCGCTCAAGGTATTCCCAATCCTCGCTGTCGACTCCACCAGCTCTGTGAAAACACGCAGTCCCATCCCTGCCACTTGCTCTCTGATCTCCGGCCTCAAGCCCCATTCAAACCTCCTCGACCGCAACAAATCTGTACCCACCAACTCAGGTGCAAACTGGGACAGACTAGGGAATTTGGCCTCATACTGAACAATGCTCATCGTCTCCGGAGTGAGAGCATAGAACTCCTTTCTGTATAGATCTTTGGATGAAGCCGAAAAATACGTCTCCAGAAAAGTCCCTGTGAAAGCTGCCCATGTGCCCTCCTATTGGGAATGTGTACTGAAAAGTCATGCTTTTTATGTATTTTATTCTGGATCCCTGGCATATTAATAAGAAACATTTGAGATGGCTTTACATTTATGGTTTTATATTTATATTTGTGATGTATAAATGCATAGTTCGTATATTCTATCCAGTATGTGACTCAGTGCATGCTGTGCGAAAGATCGGGTCAAAGGTTCTGACAGATTGTACAGGTTGGCTCACAATTGCAATGGACCCGGACATTCCATTGGTACGATTGTAGTACATCGTTATAGTAGCTGGTCTTGGCTAGGTCGAACAGATCGAATTCAGGTTTAAAGATTTCGATGTTCGAGCTCGATGTGTTAGTACACTTGGAGTGTATTGAGCGGAATCAACGGGATGATCGATTCTATACTGACTATATAAATTGATCCACATCCCGTATTATCATGTATTGCACGAACTCTTAATCCCGAAGCGATTGATTAATTGTGTTCAGATGATGTACAGTACTTTAAGTCGTCAATAGTTGAGATTTCTTTCATGTGATCAACAATACCGATGAGTTGGGTACTGGCATTGTTTGTCTAATGATTGATAATCAGCTGACGGAAACTACGTCTGATTTAGGTTGAGGAGTTTCCCCTCGTGTGCTTTGCTTATAGGTTTGATTATGCTAAACCTGTACAGTGGGTCTTCGGATCTGACATTTCAAAAGGTTAAGCGGCGCGGTTGCGAGGAAAAGAGAATAATTAAATCGGGTTGTCAGTAACCTAATTTATTTATTGGAAATCCATATCTTAAACGTGGAGAGAATTCAGTGCATTTGATAATTAGAAACTCAAGACATAATTTGAGTTAGAGCCAGGAGTTTAGTCAGGACCTTTAGTGGAACAAGTTCTAGTTCGTGCGAGAAATGATTTAACTCGGAGACAGAGTTAGGGATATTCGATTTTCTCATACGGTTACCCCGAGTCCTATACTTCATCGTGATCCCTCACGTAACCCATTATACGCACGGATAATTTTTTTATCGGTTTCGGTTATTATTTAATTTAATTTGAATGCCGATTTTTCCGCCGGGGACATTCAGGAATTAAATTGAATTGTTAGATGACGGTTTTGGAATTTGGCACACCTAGGGATTACTCCCTAGGTGGCCGGCCCTAATGGAGGGAGTGGGGATTTGGTTTTAGATGGATACGTATCTCTTTCTTATTTTATGAGATAGAAAGATATATATACCATATATATCTTAAGGAATATATGAAAATATATATTAAGAGGCTAAACCCTAACCCTAATCTCCCCCCATAGCCATCACCCCCTCTCCCTTTTTGGCAATTAATTTTGCATTCATGGAAAGAAGTGTGTGAGAAGAAACCAATAGAGGGAGGACTCTTCGATCGGTATTGGTGCCCACACACCGTGATCGTCGTAGTGCATTCGGGACATATGTGAGAAGATTGCAAAGTCGTCTTCAACGTATTCGAAATTTTCTTGAAACGTTTCGACAAGTTTCATAAAGGTATCATACTATTAAGATTAAATATAGTTCTCATTTTTCATGAAAAACGCATACGTCGTTTTTTACGGTCACGGCGTCGATTCATAAATTTTTTTCGCTCCAACAATGGTATCAGAGCCGAGGTTGCGTTTTTTATGAAAAACCATTGTGCTAACTTTTTTTTGCAGCCTATGTCGTTATGATCCGATTATATGAATATATGTATGGTTTATATCATTTTTTTACCGTTTATCTCGACGGTTTTGATTCGAGATCAGATCGGTTGTACGCCTCTTACATGGGGTATAGGTTTTTGACGATGTAATCTATTATTTCATTCATTTTTTTGGATCAATTTTGTAATTGAATTACGCAAAACGAGGAATAAAATCGAAAGAAGAAGAGCAAAGAAGCGGCGGCAAAGGGGCTATTCGGCTTGAACAGCGAAGCTATTTCGGGACTTGTTTTCGGGGCTTTCGATAATCTTTTTCGACATGATTTTTTTGCTAAAATTAAGGTTGTCCGTTGGCTATCCGATAGTGGTTTTGTTACGGTTCGACAACGGCGGCAAAGGGGACAAAAGATGCTTCAAAGCTGGTCGCGCACAGTGGCGCCCTTGCAGTTTTTTTGGCACTTTGGGAATTTTTTTGGGACATTTTAGCATCGAATTTTGACGCAATTTTTTTTGGAGATCAAGATCTCGATGTGCTCTACCTACCATAATTGTTTGGGGGTTCAAAAGTGGCGGCAAGGCGGTCAAACAGCAATTGAAAAAATGCGGCGCAATGTTGCCTGCATAGCAGAATTTTTGGCAACTTTAGGAGCTGTTTGGGCTTCTTTTTCATAATTTTTCTGGCGTTCCAGCTGTGGTCCGTGGCTGTAATGGCGGTCTGGAGGCTAAGAAAAAGTTTTGGATCTTTGACGGCTCGTTTAAGGTTCTAAAACCCTAGGTATTTAATCTTTGATTCGAAACCGTTGGTTAAAAAAATTAAACTGATGGACCAGATCATAACGACTTAATTTATATTTATTTTGTCGTTATTTAAATATTTATTTATTTGTTTTATTTTTTCTTTTGTACATGATTTTAATTATCGGAAGTATATTAGGAAAAACGATTTTATAAAATAAATAATCCTAGCAATTTTTTAAAACCAAAAAATAAATAGATAATTATTTATTTAATTTATGTTAAAGTTAATTAAAAATTTTCAATTAAAACCTGCGTAATTAATTTCTTTCGCAAAATTAAATAAGCAAATCTTTTGTTTATTTTTCTATGGTTAAATAAGAAATATTTTAATTGATTAAAATTGAATTTATTTTAAACAGGAATTAAAATATATTTAATCGGTTAAAATGAATAAAAAGGTAAAACCCTCAATTTTTAAAATATTAAGTGGGAGAAGGGTTTAGTCATAGATAAATCATACGGTCTCTATTACACGTTCGTAGGAGATGTGATTATAGCTCGCGCACCGACTTCGACTTTCGGTCTCCATAAGGAAGGGCTATAGTCTTGGTATCTCGGGCATGAATCTTCAAAAGAAGTAAATTTGATAATAGTGCGAAGTAGGGTTTGCTCACACCGTGCCTAAGGTTTTGACACGGTATTTTCAAATTAAGAGTATTGGTTATACACTTAACCCGTGAATAAAAATATTCTTCCTAAGGAGTCACTGTTTTTATTTGTGGGGACCAAAATTAATTGGCTATTTAATTTACTTGGAATGCCCTATATCAAGGAATGAAAAATCTTGTACTTCTTTATTGGTTAATTGTTAGACATCCACACTACGTGACCTATCAATTGATGTGACTCTGAATCGGTGATTTTTTATTATGATATTTGGTTCCGGCAGTAAATTAATAGACTGACATGTCTGTCCGAATGGGTGTTGATTAGTAGACGTCCACTCTACGTGACCTGCTTAATCACGAAGAATTTGGGCTGCCAATAATTTTTTTTTAAATTAAAAGGTTGAGGGACCCTAATTTGATAAAAGAATTAAAAAAATTTTCTCTT
>JAOTRH010184297.1:0-11880 GCA_034768845.1 Heliamphora exappendiculata | reverse complement strand
AAATTTAATTTATTTGTTACAATTTAAATTCTAATATCTAATTTATTAATTTATTTGTTGCAATTTAAATTCTAGTATCTAATTTATTAATTTATTTGTTGCAATTTAAAATCTAATCTCTAAATTATTCTCTAATTTATTAATTTATTTGTTACAATTTAAAATTTAGTATCTAATTTGTTAATTTATTTGTTGTAATTAAATTTTGGTCTCTAATTTATTCTCTAATTTATTCACTTAATTGTTGCGATTTAAATTATAGTCTCTAAAAAAATTAATTTATTTGTTGTTTTAAAATTTAATAATATTTATAAAAAAATTTATGGATCCAAATCTTTTTTTCGTTAATGAGGAAGAAGATATTTTTACATTTTCACTTACTGATTCTAATCCTACTCCCTTTGCTCTTATTCCGGTCACTTCTCCATCTGCATCTGCATCTACATTTGTAGGTTCATATAGTAAAAAATTTTCAAATGTGTGAAAAATTTTTAAAATTTTTTTTGAAAAAAATAATGATGGCACCGTTACTGTTAAATAAAAATGTAAAATTTGTAATAAAATACTTTCGGGTCACACATTGAGTGGCACTAGCCAGTTACGTAGACATGCTGAAATTCATCGTAAAAATTCACTACTTAATATCGCTTCACAAATGCAAATAGATAGGAATTCAACTGGTAATATTACAAATTTTTCGTATGAACAAATTCGTGCACAAAATTTTGTTATTGATTATATAATAAAACAAGAACAACCATTTTCAATGAGTGAACAACCGATAAATGCAAGTAATGAAAATGTTTTCTCCAATGCATTCGCCATAGGCTAATGATTCTATAGCATTATTTTTTGAATTATTTTGAAGATGTATTACCAAAACTATTATTTCAATAAAATGCTAAAGAGATATCATTCCATCTTAATTGAAATGATTGAAAAGCTTCCATAAATAAATTTGATCGTAGAATGTAACAGTCATATTACTCTGTCAGTATTAATTTATTCACAAAATTTATGAATAGTAATTTGAGAGTAAAAAAGTCACCAAACATATAAAATGATCTCTTGAAATACGAGTTTATTACCTAGGATTTATCCTAAAATAAGTTATCAAAATATTACCTTAGGCTAATTAACTCAAAAAATTAAAGTAAATCTACAATCTCAAAATTGAATGTCATATGTTCAAAAAGTTTGATTTTTAAAAAATTTAATTATTTTAAAAATTAAGAAAAAATATAACTAAGTGATTTGAATAATATATTTAGGATAAATTACACCTAAATCTCTTGCAATTTTACTATATATCACTATTTACTCTCTTATTTTTTAAAATTACATTATACTGATAACACCGTTAATGCCAAGACCAAAAAGACCATAACACCCTTATTATGCTGCCACCCATTCTCTCTCTCGAGCCCCTCTCCACCACTCAACCCCCACTTTTCTCACACCCTCACCACCCCAACTGACAATCCCAAATCCTAGCGACCCCAAAGCCCCACCGGCGATCCCAACCTCTTTCGATCTTTGCTAACCCTTCGCATACACATATACATACACACACATCAATATGTTTGCAACTCTCTCCACAACAAAAAGAAGATTCACCGTTTCTTGCTTCACATCTTTCTTTAAATCTTCTCTAAAACCCTTGCAAGATTCGGCGGCAAAAAAGTCAGCTTGTGAATTAAACTCACAAAATGATTCATCATTTCTTGGTTCTCAGCTTCCTCCAAATCTACTCACTCTAAAACTCCCATCAAATTCCACTAGGCCTAAAGGCCCTAAATCCAAATCTCTAGTGGGAAATTCCCAAAATCCACTTGGGTCAAATTGATTAGAGCTTTGCTCTGTGTGTGTGTGTGCGTGTGTATCCCAATTCGAAGAGCTCATGATATATATCCCAATATATATCCCAATTCGAAGAGCTCATGAGAGATCCTGTTATTGTTGCCACCGGTCAAGTTCGTGAGTGATCTTTCATTTTTTGTTCTCGAATTCTTCTACAAATTGTCTAATTTTCTTGCTGATTTGTGTAAATTACTGGCATTTTCTTGTGGGATGGTGGATGAGAGGTTTGGTGGATGAGGCGAAAAAAGTTCAGGCGAATGGTGGATGAGGGGTTCGGTGGATGAGGCGAAAAAAGTTCAGGCGATTTCGATTTTCTTGTGGGATGGTGGATGAGGGTTTTTTCTACAAATCTCCGTTATTGTCGCCACCGGGAGAGGGGTTTAATGCCGCATTCTGACAAAACGCCATTGAAACCCAATTTGAGGTGGAAAATTTTTCTTCAATTCCAAACATGGATGTTTTTTCTACGAATCTCTGTTAGGGAGGAAATTTTTCTTCAATTCCAAACATGGATGTTTCCAGCGGAAGTGGCGCCGACGCTATTACTCTGTAATTCTTCGCCGAACTTGAGTGATTCACTCGGGTTTCTTCAATTTTCCATCCTCAAATCGAAGATCTAAACTCGCTCCATAAAAAGGCACAAACTGCTTTGAATAAAAAAACCACAAAATTCAACCAATCCCATAACTGGAATTTCTGTGAGAAAATTGAGTTGAAGCAGCAAAATTTTGAATGAGATTGCTTTGTATGTATGTATGCATATATAATGAGTTAGTTTGAAGGAACGAAATGATCTAGAGAGAGAGAAGATAGAGGATTAAATGAAACGCAGAGGGAGCGTGGACGTCGTAGATGAGAGGCGGCGTGGAACATTAGGGTTTTGGGGAAGAAGACGAGTTTCCCCCCTTTTTCTCTCTCTCTCCCTGTCAGTTGGCTCGGGTATCGTCAAATTTGTTGATGGCCGCCAACGATTGCTTTAAAGTCACTGGTGATGCTATGAGATTGCCCGCACTAGGTTCGCCGGAGATGGTGGTGGGGCTGGGGTGGATGCAGATGGATCTGGTGAGAAGGAGAGCACATGGCTGAGTGGGTGCAGATAGCTGAAGGGTAAATTTGGTATTTTATTTAATTTTTAATTGATGTCATGTTTTTCTGTCAAATCAATAACAGTTGATTAACTAATGAATTAAAGTGTTATATATTTTAGTAAAATAGAAAGGTGTAATGTAATTTTAAAGAATAAAAAAATAAATAATAATATATGATAAAAATATAAAGAGTTTAAGTGTAATTTACCTATTTATTTAAGTAGCTTTTTTTCAATTCCAATTTTTGCTAAAATGTATAATCTCTATTTGGGCTAAATATTAAGAATTTTGTTTATTTTTATTTTTTATGAATTCTTTTTATCTTTTAACTAAAATTTTTTATTTTTTTAAATTGTCTCGGATAGATAAATTCAAAAAATAAAAAATTTTAATTAAAAGATAAAAAGTCCACTAAAGACGAAACTAAGCAATATAAAATTTCTCTTATTGGTTTATTTTAATTTTTTTTTATTTTTTTTATATTTTAATTTAAAAAAATTTATTTTATTTATTTTCTCAATAAGTGGAGTTTAAAAGTATAATAGTTTAACTAAATAATAAAAAAATTAATTAAAAATAAAAATATTAAATATTAAATAAGTAAATAAATAATTATCCGAAAAGTAACCAATGTATCCCTATTTGGCACTTTTAAATTGTTGTGCTTGTTTATTAACACAACTTTTTTTAGTATTAGAAGTAAAGTTAACTTTTTAATTGAGAATATTAATAATATTTTATTTTTAAAAAATATTAATGTATTTAGAATGTATACATATACTTTTTTTTATAAAAACAGAAATAAAAGATTAATAATTTTTTTAAAAATGCCTAAGACTATCACTTAATAGCTAATTTTTGTATTATAAAAAAATAATTTTCTAATGATTCCAGATTGGGAGACCCAACCTCGTTCTCTGTCAAGTTAAAAAAAAAATAACCTTGTTGTCTGTCAGACTGTCATCCTTACGTATAAAAAGAAAAAAGCTGTTTTATTCTTTTTTGAGTCGTTTGTTTTGATGTGTTGGGAAATATTAAATTTTTTTTTTATAAATTTAGCTATAAAGATTTAGAATCAAAAGTAACGTAATTCATAATATTATTTAAACTTGCATGAATTTGATAATTTTTAATATGACACTTCGAATAATTATTCATTGCAGAGCATTTAACAAAGCGAGCCACACTTGGTAGTGTATACACATCCTGCAAAACATTATATGGGAGAGATACGAACTATATAAATAATAAATATTTTGTAACAATTTTTAAATAAATAGTTACGGAAGAATTAGTCTCATTCATAAGTTTTCTCTCTTTCTCTCTTTAAAATAATACAACAATTAAGAAACTTTTTAAAATTTTTTTAAGGGAGATGGCCTTCGCTGCGCTCCTCTCCCTCCAGGTCACCCGTTCCTCTCTCTTTCTCTCTCACAAGCCTCAACCAATATTTATGAATTCTTCTTCTTCTATCTTTCCTTCTAGTTTCAATTTTTTCTCAGTAGTTTTTATATTTTTTTTGTGCTCTTTTTTTTGTTATTGTTGGTGATTGAACGACTACCGTCTACTTGCATCGACAAAGCCATTTTTATTTGGCAAATTTTCATTTTTGAACGACAAATCTAAGTTCTCTTAATGTGGAGGTGGAATCGTTACTCCGTCACCATCTTCTTAAATTTTGTTTCAAATCTATTTGTAGATTATAGTTTAACGTCATTTATCGCGTTTTATCATGCTGGACGATAATTTCTAATAAAAAAATATCAACCTTGTAAAATAGATATGGAGCTAATGATTCTTTTGAGGAAAGTTGCGAAATAGAAGCATATAAAGTTATTTTTTTTATTTTTTTGTTTTATATAATATTGGATCCTCTTCTCATAAGAATTTATGTTTTTTTGCCTAAAGATTTGATATCTTTTTTTTTGTGAAGCTTGTTTCCATTTTTTTTGTGAAGGCTCTTTGCA
This sequence comes from Heliamphora exappendiculata, assembly GCA_034768845.1. Lineage (NCBI taxonomy): Eukaryota > Viridiplantae > Streptophyta > Magnoliopsida > Ericales > Sarraceniaceae > Heliamphora > Heliamphora exappendiculata. Next base: position 6,965 of record JAOTRH010184297.1, on the reverse strand, counting down.
CATTTTTTAAAGTCGTTTTATTTCTGTCAATATACTTCTTCGTTCGATCTATTGTCGATCAGAAATATATTTAAGTTTAGTTGCTCTTTCCTGATAAAAAACCTATATACCAAAAACAGTCATATAAACTTATGTTATACCAAAATTAACCCTTATTATGATACCTAGTTTATCGCGGACTCATAATTTCATGTAATATCTGAAAAAAGATTACTGAAACCGGTAACCTAAAATTTCGTTAGAAAGTCTCACTTAAAATTTAAAATAGAAGCTTAAAATCACGCCAATGAGAACTGATACAATTCTAGTTAATTGTCCTTTAAATAATGATAAAATTCGGCTTGATTGTTTTAATGGGGGCTAATAAATTTCACAATCTCTTTTAGAAAAAATTCATATTTACCAATTGCGAATATTATCACAATCCATAAAATTATATATTTCAATTTGAACGAGGATCAGATAAATTAGAAATTTACTATCTTATGAAGATCAGTAAAATTCACATTCAATGAATGTCGATGTCAACTAATAAAATTCACACTAATTGCCCTGTTTGAAAATTTTGCTTATTTACTTATTAGTAAATAAGTTAATTTGTTAATAAATTACTTCGTTTGGATATAGTTGTTTATTTGCTTATTTTTTTATTTGGTTATCCAAACGAGTTTATTTGCATATTATTTGGTTACTCAAACGAGATTATTTGTTTATTTGTTTATTTATTTTTAACTTATTTAACTATCTAAAGAACGTGATTTACTTTTTAAATTATAAATCAATAAATAAATAAGCAATTTTGCCCAAACGGGGCCAATTGTCTGAAACTCATCAAAATCGATAAAAACCATTTGTTTAAAACTCATCATCAATATTCGTACAAACTATGCAAAAACGATTAGTGAAAGAGAATACTTGAAATGAAAACTTAAAATGAGCCCACAATAATTGTAGATAGAAACTTTTTATTTATGTTGAAATGAAAATACTTTGAAGTAAATGGAATAAAATAGTCAAAATAATATCTTAATTTTAAAAATAAGATTAAAGTCCTGTTTGGGATCACTTAAAAGTTAACTTATTTACAAAAAAATTAACTTTTAAACTATACTGTTTAGTTTTTCAAAAAAAATAATTTTTTTTCATCTCTTTTTTCAAAAGCAAAAGCTAATACAAATCTCAAGTACCATAATTTTTTTAAAGAAAATTATGATAATATTTTTAATTTAAAAAGTTAATTCTCATCACAAAAAAAAAATACCAATAACCCAAATACTACAATTTAAGAATAAAAAGTAAGAGTATATTAAATATTTTTAAAATTAAAATTTAAAAAACATAACAAATAAAATAAAATAATGTCAGGTTTTTTGGCACAATTTTGTTTTTCCCACCACATTTAACGACAATAATTATATGAAAAATAATATACTATCACAAAAAATCACGAGTTAAGTTTTTTAATAACAACTTATATTCTTGTCACAAAAATATTTACTTTTTGTGATGATTTTATATTTGCCATAATTTTTTTTGTCACTATAGATCTATTTTTTTATAATAGTACATAGAATTTTACTTTCATTTGTATTCAAAAATTAGTGTTCAAATTCTAATACTCTAAGATGACTCTCCTTAGGTTTCTCTCCTATAAGGGCCCTCCACCGCCGGTGGTTGCCTGGCGGAGTTAGTCTCTCCCAGATCAAGGGAGTATCTCATAGCAAGGGTATGACAATGGAACATACGGTGATGAATTTTCAGAAGCGTCTAGTTCTCACTAATAAAGAAGATGATGTAATCAAACTTAATGCAACTCACACAAAATCCAATGAAGACACTGGGAAGTTATGTGTCGTTGGAAAATTCTTGACTAGAAGAACTTTTAACTTTGAAGCAATGAAGAACACGATGATCACTTCTTGGAATCTTTCGAGGGGTGTCACATGCGTTGTTCCTTTTTCAATTCAATCATGTGGTGGATAGACAGTGGGTCATCAATAACGGGACGTGGAACTTTGATAACTATTTGTTAGTTCTTGAGGAGTATAATGGGATACTACAAGCTTCTGAAATCAATCCGCATAGGGTATCATTCTAGATCAGAGTATATGAGCTCCCGCTCGCATGCATGAACAAAGATGTGGGGAAGATCATTGGAGATAAATGTGACAGATTTGAGGATATGGAGTTCGGTGAAAATGGCCTAGCATGGGGATCTTATCTCCAGATACGAGCGAACATGGATGTACGCCAATCTATTCGACGTGGTATCAAACTTTCTCTTGGGGATGGGGAATCTAAATGGGCACCTTTCAAATACGAGCATCTCCCGTTACTTTGCTATCATTGTGGTGTGTTGGGCCACAACGAGCGGGATTGTGATTCTAAATTGTTAAAACCAAGTGACAACCACCAATCTCAAAACTAGTATAGCCCTTGGTTACGATTTAACGGTCCCTCTTCCTCTAAATTCCAAGCCACAACCCAGCCACACAAGAGTGAAGACAGTAAGCGCCGAACCTCTCAACCCATTGAGGAACAAGAAAAATCAAAAACCTGTGACGAGATCGGTAATAGCTGCGGTAAGGAGGCTACGAGTTCTCCGACAGAAGGCAGTATCCCGGTGGCCTTCCAACACCCAGCGCCGGAGCTAGATTCCTTAATTCTTCAAGTAACTGACACGACGCCAGGGATGAATCCCATTCACCTATCGGCGACGCAATCCCAGCACTTGCTTCTACAGAGGGCGGACCTGATCATGTCTCCCAATTTTCTGGTGGAATGCTCTACCAACCACTGCCAACCCGTTTCCTGCACTGTAGTGGCGACACACTATTCACCGGTGGAAGATACGTCTCAGAACCTTCGATCGGAGAATAATACCACGCCAGCGTCTCATTCATCACCGGTGGACTTCCTTCAGCACCGCCGACCGTTGGGCGCGCAGTCTATTTTGGAAAGTAGCATCTGCCCAGAATTGTACAAGGCAAACTCAACCAAAAATCTCGCTAAAGAATGGGGAATCCCGCCGAAGGTCAAATTTGATGCTAATCCCACCACAAATCTGGGAGTATCGCAGAATTTGGGAATCACCCAGGTTTCCCTAACGCATCCAGAATTTTCGCACAAGAAGGAGGAAATCTCGACTGGGTTTACGCGTTTGGAGGAGGGAGCGACTGACCAAGTTCATATAACAGTAAATTCCGTTCCGAACATGGAAAGAGTTCCCGTGTTAATGGATGAATCACAGGGCGCGGGAGGTCAAACGGGGCATCTGTTTAAAGCTGAAGATGGTATGTTCGGGATTGAAGGAGAAGATTTTTCACCAATGGAAACCGACCTGCTCACTTCGGCGCCCAGCCTGTCTGATGGATGCACCCGGGTCTTGACCCAATCAAACCTTTTAAAACCTAAAGACTGTCCTGAACTGGGTTCGAAGGGTGGGTCCATTTTTATAACTTTCAAGGCTGGGGCTGGTTTTAACCCAGAAGTTAAAAAAGACACTCACCATGGTTCGGATATACGTCGAACAAAGGCGGGTTCGTGGAAGAAATTGGCACGGACAGCAAGGGGGTCCCCTGTGCAATTTGAACATGACCAGGGTAAAAAGTGCAAAGGAGAAGGGATTATGGCTGATCACACCCCATTCGGCTCGTCTCCGGGGAGCTCCAAGAAGTCAAGGTGTGCTACTCTCTCTGATTCGTTTATTCAACCTACAAAATCGGTGGTGGCTGAATCTCAGCCCCACCGAGGGTTATGAAAATCTTAAGCTGGAACTGTCGGGGGCTTGGAAACCTCCGAACAGTTCGTAGCCTTCAATCGATGATAAAGGGTGAAGATCCCAACATTGTGTTTTTCATGGTAACAAAATTACCGAAATGCAAGTGGAAAACAACGAGGGTCCGACTGGGTATGAGCAGTGCTTTATGGGTAGAGAGAGATGGCTTAGTTGGGGGGCTGTGTATACTCTAGAATGATTGTGAGGTCAACATCAGGTCTTACTTGATGGGTTACATTGATGCGGTGGTTATTGGAGACAATACAAACAACATATGGAGGCTTACAGGCTTCTATGGGAACCCCCAAACTTTCGTGAGAAAGCATTCATGGGAACTCCTTCGAAGGCTGGCTGGAGTATGTGAGTATCATTGGCTATGTATTGCCGACTTTAACGAGGTTCTGAATAGGGATGAGCACTTTGGGGTGAAGGAAATGGAAATCTGGCATATGGAGGCATTCAGACATGCAACTGAGGTATGCAATTTGATCGAGGCTGGCCCATTTGATTGTTCTTTCACTTGGAGCAATGGACGGAGCGGGCGTGACTTGGTCCGGGCCAAACTAGATAGAGGTCTGATGACAGGGAGCTGGGAGAGCTTATTCCCACAATCCTTGGTTCGCACTTTGGCGTGTCACTGCTTAGATCATGTCCCCATTATTGTTCATTGCGAGGCTGCCGAGGCCTCTGGAGGTGGACAAACCAGATCCAAGCTCAACAGATTCGAAAAGATGTGGATGAGATTGGAGGACTGCGAGAATATCATCAATCAAGCATGGAACATGCCGGTGGCTGTAGAGGGTTTAGAGGCCATAAATGAACGGATTGCAAACACAAAACATGCCCTGATAGATTGGAACAAAAGATCTTTTGGCCATGTCCAAAGATCGATCAAGAGGCTCATCGAGAAGCTGAGCAGAATGAAGACTAGCCTCCCATCTAGAGATAATGGAGAGTTGGTAGCTTCTTTGACAAGGCAACTGGAGGAACTTTTACATCACGAGGAGAACATGTGGAATCAACGGAGCAAGGTGGAATGGTTTCAGTTGGGGGACAGAAACACTGGTTTTTTCCATGCTAAGGCATCCATTAGGCAGAAGAGGAACTCAATTTTGGGCCTAGAAGATTAGGGCGGGGGTTGGCATACAGACCCGCAAGCTGTGCACGGCATTTTGACAGATTACTTTTTCGATATCGTCAAATCCACCAATCCTAGCACTGGTACTCAGTGGGCAGAGTTGGTGCAGAGAAAAGTGTCAGTGGAGATGAACAGTTATCTTGTACGCCAGTATGATGCGCAAGAGGTGAAGAAGGCTCTAGACCAGATGGCTCCAATGAAATCCCCGGGGCCGAATGGAAAGCCGGCTGGGTTTTATCAAAGGTACTAGAGTATTGTTGGCGATAATCTGTTACAAGCTGTCTTTTCCATTCTTAATTTATCAGTGTCTACTGAGCCTATCAATGACACCCTCATTGTGTTAATTCCAAAGGTTAAATGTCCGAGAAAAGCTAGTGACTTTCGACCTATATCTCTCTGTAATGTTATTTATAAGATAGTCACAAAAACCATTGCAAACAGATTGAAGACGGATTTGTCGAATGTTATTCACGAAGCCCAAAGTGCCTTTATCTCAGGAGGGGTTATTGCTGACAATATCCTGATTTCACTTGAGCTGTTCCATCACCTGAAGAACAAGAGAATTGGTAAGGAGGGTATCATAGCATTGAAGCTGGATATGAGCAAGGCTTATGACATGGTCGAGTGGTCCTTTCTAAAGGCAATGATGCAGCGACTGGGCTTTGCAGAGAGTTTTGTTCAGTTGGTGATGAGCTGCATTACCACAGTCAGCTACAAGATTATGGTAAATGGACAACCCTCCTCGTCCATAAAGCCATCTTGAGGGCTTAGATAGGGAGACCCACTCTCACCATACCTCTTTTTGATATGTACGAAAGGGCTCTTAGTGTTATTGAAAAGAGCAAAAGCAAATGGTGTTATCCGTGGGATCAAGACATGTAGAAATGTTCCACTCGTCTCTCATCTCCTATTTGCCGATGACTGTCTTCTATTCTGTAAGGCCAACAATGAAGAAGCAAAAGCAGTGAGGGATATTCTAAAGGTTTATGAAGAAATTTCTGGCCAACAGGTAAATCTCAACAAGTCAGCTATTTCTTTTAGTCAAAATACCCCACCTCTCTATGTCTCAGACATCAAGGGTGTACTGGGGGTCAACGTTGTGGATGAACAAGGAAGGTATCTCGGGGTGCCATCTATGATAGGGAGATCCAAGAAGGAGATCTTTAGGCATATCAAAGACAGGATCTCGGCTATCATCCAGGGTTGAAGGGAGAAATTGCTATCACAAGTAGGGAAAGAGGTTCTCATCAAATCTGTGGCTCAAGCTATTCCAACCTACACTATGTCCATTTTAAAGCTCCCGTTGGGGTTATGTGAGGAGATAGCTGCTATTATTTCTAGGTATTGGTGGGGTGGATCGAAAAAGAAAAAGAAGATTCATTGGCGATGGTGGAACGACCTCAGTGTTCGCAAAACACACGGGGGCCTAGGTTTCAAGAACCTAGAGTGGTTTAACCTGGCAATGTTGGCCAAACAAGGTTGGTGGATCCTCAACAACCCCTCTTTGCTTGTGGAAAAATTCTTTAAAGCTAAATATTTTCCTACAACTACCTTCCAAGAGGCGAAGGCAGGACCAAACTCCTCCTATTTCTGGAGGAGCATCATTGAGGGACAAGAAATTCTGAGAAAAAGAACCAGATGGCGTGTGGGCAATGGAGAACAGATCCGGGTATGGAAGGATAGATGGATCCCTAGGGGACCCAATTTCAAGGTAATTAGCCCAAGGAGAATCAATGAACCTGATCTCAAAGTTGCACACCTTATACAAGGGAACATGAAGGGCTGAAATATTGATCTCTTAAGTCATTTGTTTGTCCCCCTATTTCTGGAGGAGCATCATTGAGGGACAAGAAATTCTGAGAAAAGGAACCAGATGGCGTGTGGGCAATGGAGAACAGATCCGGGTATTGAAGGATAGATGGATCCCTAGGGGACCCAATTTCAAGGTAATTAGCCCAAGGAGAATCAATGAACCTGATCTCAAACTTGCACACCTTATACAAGGGAATATGAAGAGCTGAAATATTGATCTCTTAAGTCATTTGTTTG
>JAOTRH010184286.1:0-11880 GCA_034768845.1 Heliamphora exappendiculata | reverse complement strand
AATATATACAAATATATATTAATTTATGTTAATTGTAGAGAATTATGAGTGAAAAATATTTCAGGGACTTCTGTGAAATTTTAAAGGCGTAAAGGATTAGTGTGTAATTATTGATACTAAGAGTTTTAGGAACTCTTGAATGTAATCTGGATGATAATTTAAGTGTCTTTTTACGACATTGATAAATTATTATGAATTTTAGTGTCTTAGGATGAATGTATAGTTATCTTAAAAACTTGGGATCGAAGTGTGATTATTGGAAGTCACGAATTTAGGTCTTTGAGTAAAATTTTCTTTTCACGTTGGGGTTTGGGTTTGATTTTCTCATTCTTTGGGTTTTAAGAGTCGAATTTTGCTGTAATAGGAGAACACTTATAGATTGTTGGGTTTGAAAGGTTACGATGCCTGGTCAGCATTTCTTAAGAAGGGTTTGGGGTTCTGAGTTTCATTTCTAAGTTTAGCTCTTTAGGGTTTTAAGTGAGTGTTCTTAGGGTAACTTAATGATCTTCGAGATTAGAGAGCTTTCTTTTTATTTTAGGATTTTTTATTCTTGGGGTCTGATTCTTAAGTTTTGATCATGTTAAGATTTAATCTTATTATGACCTAAAATCCTATCAGTTTACCGTCACTAATCCTATGGTTTAGAACCGGGTCCTTACAATCTTCCTCTCTTAAAATAAATTTCATCCCCGAAATTTTGCATTGTACCTTTGTTCATGAAAAGCTCTGGGTAGTTGGCTCGCATGGCGTCTTATTGTTCCAAGTCGATTTTTGATCCCTCGGTGTCTCCATGACACACGTACGAGTGGAGAAGTTTTTTTTTGAGTACTTTGTCACGGCGGCCAAGGATCTTCACTGGTCATCATTCAAAGGTCGCGTCTTCGTCAATCTGGAGCTCTTCTCAATTAAGGGTGTGGGTCAGGTCTGGTTCCTACTTTTGCAACATCGAGACGTGAAATACGTTGTGAACATCAGCAAGTTGAGGTGGCAAAGCTAAACGGTAGGCAACTGTTCCAAACTCCGGCTAGGGTTTCGAACGAACCACTCTATCTAGGTGACATCTTTTCTTTCTTTTCGAATAAAAAAAATTCCTCAGGGTGGCCGAATATTGAGAAATACATGGTCTCCTACTTTGAATTCTAGGGGTTTTCGTCGTTGGTCAGCATAACTCTTCTGTTATCTCTATGGGGTGATAAGGCATTGCCGAACTAACTTGATATTTTTGATTATCTGGAGTACGATGTCCGATCGTAGCAAACTGGTCTCCCTAGTTTCTTCCTAACATAAGGTTGATCTGTATAGTCTATCATAGAGCGTTTCGTACGGTGGCATACCAATACTGGCTTGACAGCAGGCGTTGTAGGCAAACTCGACAAGCGGTAAGTATTTCTCCCAACATATTTTCAACGGTCTGAATGGTTCATTTGGATTGTCTGTCAATCTGAGGGTGAGACATGGTTCTTGGTCAGATGCAATAGAGGTTGATAACTCACGTAGGCGTACAATCTTGTAGACGTGCTTTCGGCTTAAGGTCTTCAACGCGTAGGGGGGTTTAACTAGTAGAAAGCGAGAGGTCTTGGTGAGGCGGTCTACTATAATAAAGATGTCGTTGGGTTCTTGAGGTAATCTCGGTAGTCTGATAATGAAATTCGCTTCCATTTCCTAAGGGTTGTAGCATTCCCTATGACTTTTAGCATTTGACTTTGACCTGTTGATGCACAAGGGTTGAGTGTTTCCTCCAAGACGGGGTCGTTTCTCAGGTAATTAACCGCCATAGGGTGAATAAACGTGACAAAGAGGCTTTGTTGGTTATAGTTATCTAATTTTGCACCATGTCGTCGATCGGAGGTTAAACTTAGGTTGCTAGCTTCTAAATCATAGGTAGGCTAGTTCTATCTACTGGGATTTCTGTTGATGAGGCTCATGGAGTATCGTAGAATGCTGTCTTATTTTGCTTCCCAACTCGTGGTAGGCCGTAAGTCGACTTCGAAAATAGATTGACTTTCAAGACTTGTTACGCGCGGTTATCGAAAGAAGCCCTAAATTGTAATGCAAGGGATAGATCTGCTTCATGGTTCGAACATTCTAAAAGCGTGCACGTAGTTTAGCGTTTCTTGCAGAATTCTATACTTTAACGAATATTACTACTAGTCTGTAGAACATGATTTCTAAGGCGAAACAATGATAGATTTGGGTTTACAAGGAAACACACATGGGATTTAAGAAGGACGATAAATTCATAGATTTTAAGAAATAAATGCAAAGTGATGGGAAGCTAACTAGATATTTGCCTTGAAATTATGTTGATCTAACGTATTTCAATTCAAGCATTCAAATCTACTCTCCTGCACAGGGTTTTCAAAGGTATAGAAAAGATCCACAAAGTTACTTTCATGATAAGGCAGATCATCAAAAGCTTACAAGAAAATGATATATCAGGATGAGAATGAATTTTATCGGATGTAGACAAGTCAGAGTGAATGATTATGAGGTTACGCGACTCAAAGGAAGAGAAGTGTCACAGAAAACTAGAGGATACAATCAGTTTTACAGGTTAAAGTTCAACAATGTAGACACTGTTGGGTCAAGGAACAGAGAACTCTGTCAGTCCGTCATAGACTAGAGTTCAAGACTTTTTTTTTGGGGTCAAAAGTCAAATAATCTAACTTCTAGGTGGAGTACGTTGGTCAAAAGTCTACTATTTGTACATCTTTCGCGTGGGTAAGGATCTAACCAGTCTAAAAGTCCAAGTTCAAAAGTCTAAGCCTAGGTCAACGGTCGCGTGGATAAGGGTTGAACCTAAGCTCTAATACCATACTGTGACGCCCCGAATCTCGAGAGCATCTAGAGCGACAATTAGCTAATAAGCCTGCGAAAATTGAATAACGATAATACATATACATGCCAAAAAGAAAATATTGTAGAGTTATTAGTATAGACACAATTAAAATCCTTTTGCAATACATCGAATAATGCAAGAAAGAGGTGGATAACCATAAAACTGGAACTACCTGGCTGAGGAAGGCTAAGATGAAAGCGAGAAACTCTTAATCAAGACTCTATGTCCGCATCAATGTACTTGTCAATAAACTCTTTTAACTCTTCGGAACCTGGCATGGAATGCCAGAGAAACTCACACCAACATACAAATATTTTTCATGTAACAGGTTAAAACATGACAGATAAAATAGCAGGTTAATTATGACAGTGATTATGATGATAAATAATACAACCAATTTAATTTTCTAATCCAATTAAAACTTAAGTTATTCTAGGTTCTCCCGCCCCGGGGAAAACCATCCTAAAATCCCCTGATCCCAATTACGTTGACCAAGTCTACCGATCGACAAAGAGCGTTCATTCAGCTGTGGGATGACTACGTAGCGGTCTAAGTGTTCAGCCGGGTTATCACCGACGGCAAAGGCGTGGACAAGTCAACACTCAGGCTCTCGACTCTCAGGTCAAGGTCAAACGCGGGATTGCGAAATCTAACTCTGATTATTACGCCACTTGAACCGCCTTTACCAAAATAATATACATCATAAATAATATGGTGCATTTAGCACTTGGGGCAAAATCATCCCAAAACAATTCAGGGCATATAGCCAATGTCACAATATTTTCAAATATCTAAATTTTTAAGAATTTTAATTCCATCGATCACAGTACCAACCCTAAGATTTAATTTTAATTCTTTTCTTAAAATAAAAAGGTGAACCCCATAAAACCCATCCAATGATGACATGTCATAATAATTTAGACTAAATATACAATTTAAAATTGACCTACGCATGGCATGAATTATATGGCATGTGAATAATATGCACAAATTTTATAAACAATAATTTAAACACAATTTTACACAAATAACTTAGCCCAATGACATATCACATATATGTATGAAATTTAACCAAAATTACGTGTAATTAATTCAATTACTAAAATTATGTAAATATAACAAGACAATATCACACATTCTAATTATTTAATAATGCATAACACAACCTAGGAAAACCCCAAACAATAACATTAAAGTAAAATCACATCTAATAATATTTAGGATTTTCAGATTTTAGCTATTGGTTTTAGGATTTTTAAAATACTTAGACTCAGAATTAAAATCTGAGATTTGCTAGGAAGCCTATTTGGGATGTTCTGAACACTTTTTATGTTTTACACTTTTTCAAAATTTGCCTCTAAGGCCTCGGTTTTAACAAAATAAATTTATGTGACAATGCAGAGAAAAATTTCCAGAACAGTGGCGTGAAAACTCAATGGCTTCAAAAATAGAAATGAGGACTTAGACTTAAAACTTCATTTTTTAAATTTTTACAGTGGTAGATCTATGAGTTTAGAAACTCTGGAACTTGACCTATTTTTTTTTCATATTTTTTCAATTTATTATGAATATTATACCAAATAGTGTCCAGATTCAACACACTTTGGGAGAATCGTTGCCGTTTTCTCTATAGGTATGAAAACGGGTTGATTCCAGTCGAGTTAAAAAGATAAGACGTTTATCTATCCAACCACATAAAAATCACACCGAGAGCTTACTTTTACAACAAATGGCATGGATTCAAATTGGTCTGTCCAGACAGCCATTTGATCCCAATTTACTTATCTATTTTTAGAAAAATAAGGGAAAAACTTTGGATCTCACAAAAATTCGTGCATGTAAATAATATACATATAAAACTAAAGTAAATTTTTCAGAAACTTTTGATGAGTATAGATCACTCAAAAAAAATAGTAAAATCGGATTTTTGGTAAAACCCCTCTCTGGACATATTTGAAAAGTAAAAAGACATGAGTTTGAGCATGGATCTTGTGATTTAGAAAAATTAGGAGATGAGAGAAGACTTGTAAATAAAAAAATAAGTGTATAAAGATGTTGTTTCTACCTTGGATGTGCTTGGTGGATGATGGATGTGTGAGCCTCTTGAAGAACATCAAGTTTTTCTCACTATCTCTCTCTAAAACTCACTTTGAAATATGTTATTTGTAGAGAATTATGAGTGAGAAATTTCGCAAGGGCTTTTGTGAAATTTTAAAAGCGTAAGGGATTAGTGTGTAATTTTTGGTACTAAGAGTTTTAGGAACTATTAGGTGTAATCTGGATGAGAATTTAAGTGTCTTATTACGGCATTGATAACTTACTATGAATTTTAATGTCTTAGAATGAAAGTATAGTTAGTTTAAGACTTGGGGTTGAAGTGTGATTATTGAAAGTCACGGGATTTAGGTCTTTGAGTAAATTTTTTTTTTTCACATTGGAATTTTGGTTTGATTTTCACCTTTTTTGGGTTTTAGGAGTCGGGTTTTGCTGTAATAGGACAACACTGATAGATTGTTGGGTTTGAAATGTTACGATACCAGGTCAGCATTTCTTAAGAAGGGTTTGGGGTTCGGAGTTTCATTTCTAAGCTTAACTCTTTAAGGTTTTAAGTGAGTGTTCTTAGGATAACTTAATGATCTTCGAGATTAGAGGGGTTTCTTTTTATTTTAGAAATTTTGATTCTCGGGGTCTGATTCTTAGGTTTTGATTATGTTAAGATATAATCTTATTTTGACCTAAGATCCTATCAGTTTACCGTCACTAATCTTTTGGTTTAGAACCGAGTCCTTACAACCAAACTCAGGTGTCGGCTTATAATAATAGTATAAATTACTTTATTTATTGATTTATTATTATTATGAATCACAAGGATTTTACCATAAAATAAGAAGACATGGAAAAACAATTGTACAGAAAACAAGAACAAGAAGGTGAAATAAGTAAAATGCTATAAACAAATGACCACTGAACTATTGTTTGAGATGTTTAAAACGTTTAGTTTTAAAAGTATTTAATTTTTCTTAAAAAAAGGTTAGATTGTATGAATAATTTATTTTGATTTATTGTTAAAATATTTAATATGTCCTTATTTGTTGCTTTTATGTTATAATTTTTTGAATACTGGCACAATTTTCTTATTTTTGAGAGTAAAGCTATTTTTTTAATTAATGGTATTGTTGTCATTTTATTTAAGAAAAAAAATCTTTTAAGTATCTAGATGTGTATAACATTCTTTTTTTGGAAAAAAGTGTAAAAGCTTCTTGGTGGGCTTATGCCCAGGGCCGGCCTAGCATGCTACTTTTTTCTTGGATGTTATCTTAGATTGCTAACCACCATCCCCTTCTTTTTCGAAGATGGCCTCTTCTGCGCTAGTTCGACCCTTCTCCTCGACTTCAACATGTGACTCCCTGTTGCCAGACAACTAAAAATTCAGAAGAGATTTTAAACGGCCCGGGGGAGACATCTCAGCAGCATGTTTAACCTCCTCTTTGAAACCAAGAGCAGGGACAATGTTTGCAATAGCCTCGTCTACAGAGGCGTCGAAGCCGAATTTAGGTAGAGGATGGGCCTTTTGAACAAAGGATACGGGTCACGGAGAAGCCTGTCTAGAGGGGGCCAGAAGAAGACTCGGTCTCAGCCTCAGGTACCAGCAAAACCAATGTGCACTCGTGGCGCTCACGTAGTAATGTGCCCAAGGAAACATTGTCATCGTCCTCACTCGCCTCCGTATCTACCCGAAGAGGCGTTCTGGAAGTAGCGGAGGCACTAGGCATAGTTGAAGAATGCAATCCCTAAAAAAAATAGAGAGAAATATAATTGACCAATAGAGGCAAATAGAATAAACAAAGGGGAAGTATAGTAGACTCACTCGACGAAGTCGCTTCAAAGGAGGAGGTCCGTCTTCAGTAGATGGCACTGGTCTATCACTAGGGTCTCCCTACTCTGTTTGAGCTGGGGCATGCTGGGTAGCCTGCACCATGGAGCGAGTAACTCGCCACTCGATAGCTTGAAGTGGAGTAGCAATGATAACATCCAGAGCTGTATTAGTTCCTTGAACAACAGAAGCAACAGCAAAACGGTTACGAGTGCCTTGGTCACGTTTCCTACTCGGAAGCCGACATGCTGTAATGGACTTCATAAGAGGATGAGCCGTGGCCACAATTGTGTCAGTAAAGGGGAAACGAGAGAAGGAGTTTAAGTTTTGCCGCCAGTAATGAGAGTGGTTCGGCGTGCACTGGCCGATACGTCCTCTGGAGGGGAGTTCGATTACTGGGAGGTGAAAATGGGTGACCAAGTTGCCGAGCATGAAAGGCTCAAAACTCTCTGCAAATGAACATGGTTGAAAAAGGTGAATGGGAGCCCTTTGATCGAAGCCGAACTGACGAAGTACACGATCGAGGCGGTAAGAGGAAACCCCCATACCCTCTTCTGTGATGTAGGGGAGCGAACCTGGAAGAAGTATACATAAAACGCAGAGGTGGGTGTTCTCCAGAGAAGATGCTGTCTCTAGCTGAAGATGCTACGAAAAGTCAAAATACTAAGAAGGAAAGACCACCCCGGTGGGGGCCGATGTATATGGCCGAAATGAGAAATACTAACCTTGTTGAAAAAGGTAAAGATGTCTTTGGCAGTGCTCTGACCTCTCCACCTACGTATCAAAGGGTAGTCGCTTACGATCTCCATCATAACATTATGACTGTTAGCGTCTACGGTTTGGATCCTCCTCATCTGAGTAAAGAGGAGGCGACGGGGGGCAAAGCTAGGGAATCGTTCATATAGAACCGTTTGAAGAAACGTGGAGACAACGAAAGAAACTATATCATAACGGCCTACGGAGCGCTCCATCTCAATCTTTAGGAGGTCCAGTCGTCGAAAAAGAGTGCCCAAGAAGATAGGGCCTAAAGGAATAATCACTCCGCGAGCCAGTTAAACAGCCAAAGGGAAGACCAGAGAGGAAACGCTGTCGGGCGGGTTGCCTAGAATTACCAAAGTAGATAAGAACATAGATATGAAAGCTATCAAGTAAAGGTCTGTCTCATGACCCTCACCAGAAAATTCTACTCTAACGCCATCATAGTCAGTGCCATTTGGTTGTACTTTCTTGAAAAAAATATCGAATCCATGAGGCATAAGTGGGCTTCGTGGACAAGCGATAATTCTCTAGAGGAGCACCAGAATCATCAAAATGGCTTCCATAGTTCGCAGTACGAGTAAGACAGGTGCGTAATCTGGCTATTGCGTCACGATCAACCGCCGTCAACGTGTCGGGGTTAAAAGAGGATGACCCACGAATATCAAGATGGAGAAGAACAGAGACATCCTCGAGGGTTGGGGTCCACTCCCCCCAAGGCATGACGAAAGTGTGCGAGTCGACGCTCCAGTGGCAAATCAACGCTTCCAAGCTTGAGATACTGCGACGCATATGGAGTGTTCGAGAGAGCATAAGGGAAGGAAGGATGCCGACTTGATCCAGAGTGGCGCGGAGATCTGCTATGTGTATGACGTCTTCCACCCATTCGAGCCAGCCAAGAGTGGGGCCCACAGGAGTTCTGAACTAGAGAAAAGAATAAGGGTAGTCACCTTGTTCAATTTGAAAACGAGGAATAGAGGAG
Source organism: Heliamphora exappendiculata (assembly GCA_034768845.1). Lineage (NCBI taxonomy): Eukaryota > Viridiplantae > Streptophyta > Magnoliopsida > Ericales > Sarraceniaceae > Heliamphora > Heliamphora exappendiculata. The sequence continues at coordinate 3,429 of JAOTRH010184286.1, read as the reverse complement.
GGAGTGATCATTTCTGCCTCTTGAGGGACCCCCTCAAGATACAGGATCAATGGATGTGTGACTGCCACAGAATGGGGGACGAATGAGTCAATAGCCCTCAAGAACTTATCATTCTTACCACCAAAGACTGGAACCATGCGCTATTGGGAAAGAGGAATGGCTGGTCAGGCTTCCAAGTGGGCCATACGGTCACCAACGTTAACATTAGACGACCGAGGAGCATGCGAAGCCATTAACACAAACGGTGGGGAGTCGAAGAGAAAGAGGGGAGAAAAGCCAATAATGCAAAAGTTGGGAACAAGTGGGGACCAAATGTGGGTCCATGTACTATTTAAAGAAAATGAGAAAGGCGAAGAGGTAAGAAGCATTAAGTGCATCGATCCGAGGAAGACGAGGGTCGACACAACAGCTGGCACCCACGTGCACGCGCGCAAGTTGACGCGTGCGTTGAACGCGCGAATGAAAGCCGAGTAACTTGCGCCCATGCAGGGGCAAAATGTATATGGTTAAACGAGCAATACCTCTTAAAGTACTTGACTCGAGTAATTGACTCGACCGAATGGGTCGAGTGACTCGATAGCTAAGTAACTCGAGGGGTGAGTAACTGAATTAACCGAGTGGATCAGAGGGGAGTAGTTCGACTAGTGAATTCATGTGCCCTAAGAGCCGAATAACCTGAAAATTGCGAACAACTCAGTAGAGGTGATAGGAAAACGAATTACTAAAGAACCAAGGGCTAGGTGCTCTGAGCATCACGAACAGGGGGGTCGAGTAACATAGACTAAGAGTTATTCGACTCTAAGCCACTCAAGTAAGCTATATCTATCTTAATGAGTAAAGACACTTATATTATGTCGCAATCAAAATAATCAAGCTAAAAAAGTGGTGACTTACTCGAGCCACGGAGATTCGAGCCACTAAGGTCGCTGCCTAGTACAGTCATTCACTGTATTCAGCCTACAACATTTCATCACCCAAACTATGAAGTGAGGCTCCGACTACAAACAAAGACATTCTACAGCACTGACTGTGAAGCATATAACAAATTATGACAATAGCTCTGACTACTTGATTGCACTTTCATGACACTGACTATGAAGACATCACAGATTGTACTATTGCTACGGCACATGCTGTGTAGCTCTGGCTACCTAATTACAACAACATAGCACATACTATGTAGCTCAGCACAGACTAAATAGCTAAACATATATAGCATAGACTATATGATTATAGATTTTTCTGAGAATTAAAAGACATTCCTAGAGACAATGAAGACAATGGCAGTACAATCTTGCAGGGGACGTTGGGAGACATGTGGTTTGGTGGCTAAGAAAAGAAATTTGTCAAGCTACGAGGCCTACCCACTCGAGTCACTCGAGTGATCCTTAGTCACTCGACTTGAGTGGGTCGGGTACCCGCGTGACACTCGTTGGCCGACCTAGTTGAGTTAGAATAGAACACTACTTGGTTAATTATTAGATAGAATCTCTTGATTCCCCGATATCTACTCTCATGATCCGATTCGATCTCTTGAAAGAATCCTATCCGAACTCCAACATAGCTCCTCTGAGTGCTATAAATAGGGGGATAGTCATGCTTTCGGATCAATCAGATTTTGATAGCTGAATACGTTCGTACTGTCGATATTCCAAACTCAACTAGTCTTCTCCTTCACCCAACCCGTCTCTCTCCGTTCTGTGTTTTTTCTGATCGCATTTGCATATTTCACCTCTCCACATTCATTTTTTACTTGTTTGATCTAAAGGACCCTACAAGAGTTTTTATTGTCATTCTCGTCTTTTCTCCTTCAAACTTGTTTAGAGATTTTCAAACCCTCTTGCGCATTCACACAATTATTAAGATTGTGACCAAATATATTACATTAAACATATCTTAAAGGAACTGAAAAAGTTTCCACCCGAATAACATAAGGATATCTATATCCTAAATTTATAAGAAATGATTTCAGAATCTCTTTGTTAGCTTATACCTCAATGCAAATTCAGGTAAATGTGAGCCTACTTCGAGAGTGCGTCAGATCATCCATATACAAATGCTTCCCAATAATACTTGCTAAGTATCCTATCCCCTATTCTGTCCACAATTCAAGGGGAACATTATATAGATTTACCCACAACGATACACTTAAAAATCTCTTTTTGGAAAGCGACATACCTGGCTCCCATTTTTTTAGTGCAACTTATCTTCCTCCACAATGGTATGGACCACTATCAAGAATCTCATTAAGAACCTCATCATTTTAAAATTTAAAGATAAAGTATCCATTTTCAATAGATATTACATCTTCAATAGTATCTTTCCATATTCTTTCTCACAAGCTTTGATATAATGAAAAGACGTCTTCTTATCAAAAAAATAACCAATCAAAGCATGATCCCAAAGAGGAAGGCCTAGCTTAGATATATCCAAAGGAATAGTATACACGTCCTCTACTATAGAGTCTACACCATACTTCTTAATTCGATGTCTTGATTTAATAATTGATCATTTTCACAAACAATAGATGACCAAGAAAAAGGCACAATATCTTTAATTAAAGTTACTCCACATTTATTAGGTTCTTGGGGGGGGAAAGGATTGACGGTGTACAATTCTCCCCATTCTTCACAGTGCCATTTTTATCTATCAATACTTCACTGGCATCAAGACCAAGCAAGTTAATGTCTCTACCTTGGTCAGGAAATTTTTTTTTAGAAAAAGATACAAAGCTTTCTTTTTCCGAAGAATTGTCTACCATAAACCCATCTGTAGTAACTTTATTATTAGTACCCAAAATCGATCATTCTTCAACATTCATCAAAGTTCTAATGGGAGTGTTCCAAGCATTAGATTTCTTGACATTAGTATCTAACTGCGGGGAGTTGGAGATTCTGTACGAACAAGTACCCATACAAATACAATTACTTTCAGTATCCATTTCATCCGACTGACTTAGGCACTCTAGTGCCATACCTTTGTTAACATGAATGGAATTTTGGTTTGAGCCATGAAACAATAAAATTCCCATCTAATAAGAATTTTGAAGGGTCTCGAAGGCGGAAAGAGCAACGAAGAGATATATCTCCTACTTCATCTTCCACTTGTTCATGAAAATCTCTTAAGGAGATTCTATTGGATGAACTTCTTGATTTTTTTGAAGATTTTTTCTCTATTAAAATCACTCAGTATAACAGAATAATTCAAAGAAAGCATAAACAAAAAGAATTGTGCATACCATGTCCCAAAATATTGGGGCTTTGAGCCGCTAAATCCTAAAAATTAGAGCAAAGGCAGAGGTCTCTATGAGCAAAGGGTTTTTCTTCTACTGGATAGCTTCAATTTCCAGGCACTGCTCGGGCTGGACGACAAGAAAGCGAGTCCACGAAGAGAACCAAGCAGGCCGTGAGAATGACGGTTTTGAGGCCG
>JAOTRH010184265.1:0-11880 GCA_034768845.1 Heliamphora exappendiculata | reverse complement strand
GGTTTTATACATATCAAATACCTCTTCCATTATTTTGAAACACAAATCAAAGATCAAGAACCGAAAACTCAAAAATATAGGCGTCATGGTTGGTTTTTGGGGCTGTTCGGTATGAATGCTGAAGTTGTGAGTTGGTGTGGGTTTGTTCATAGGTTCCATAACTACTATAAACTCCATAAAATTTATATATTGAAGTATAACCCATGTATACAAAGAAGATGGGTCAAAAACTCACCTACACGACACTAAGGGGCTAGAACCAAAATAGGCTTGAGTTTTAGGTGGTTTGAGCCTTATGCCCTAATCTTTGGAATATCATAACTCAATGTAGAAAAAATGCTGTAAGCGTGTTCTTTATATCCAGACTTAGGTTTTTGTGTTGTCTATCATCCAAAGTTGGTATGAATTCATTTGAGTAAGTGAAACTCGAGATATTGCAATTCTACAAAAGTGTGTTGGTTTCAGACCAGTCAACAATACGGACTTAAAAACCCTAGTTTAAAATGAGATTCGAGTTTTCGCCAAAACATAAAAGTTGTAGAAAATATGTGTATCTAGCTACCCACAACAAATGAGCACAAAATAATGAGTTTGGATAGGTCAAAACCCCTTTGGAACTCTCTATTGTGTTTCAGTCCTCAAGGGACACTTCTGTCACATATTCTTGTGTAGCCCAAATTCTTTATTTTTAGTGATCTATTCTAAAAGTGGTCTGTATGAACTTTGTGGATAACATATTCAAGTACTTTCTGCCCACAAATCAGACTTTAAATCCTTGGGATGATTTTCCAAAATCATTTCAAACTCTCTGTCCAAAATCGGCTCTTCTGAGTTTTGGCGGCTGACAGAAGCTATTTTCTACAATGGCCAAAAAGTCTAACTGGATCCAAACAACTACCCTTATCTCTAAACATGAACCTTGTAGGATACATGTTGAACTAGAACATACTCAAAAATGGGCTCATTTGGACTTGATCGGATACCCTAAAATCGAGACCAATAGAGACACTTTTCTGACCAATTCTCTAATCAAGTGCTGAACCATTTTCGTTTCTGTCAAATTTTCCACCTAGTTTCCTTTGGTATTGGCCTTGGTGTAAAATATAAAAGTTGTAAAAAATATTTTAATCTAAATTGTCACCAAAAATCATAATCCAACTCCAAGTCTAAGTACCTCAAAATGCTGCGGTACTTTAAAATTTAATGATTGTGTGAGAGTAATAAATGGTTAAGTTAAATCCTTAAACAAGTAAAGGATTAGGCAAGTGCGTTGTACCCCTTAAACCAAAAAGAAAGAAAGTAACCATGGTCCCTAAAATCAAGAAAACATTCAATGGTCAGAATCGTTTTAGTACTTCACGTTCTAAGAGGGGTAGAACTCTGTGTTGATGGTTAAATTATGTTTGCTTGCTAGGTATGAAAGTTTTGTTACCCGAGGAACAAGCTAGCTCGTTGACAAAGGCTTAGTTCGTATGCATATAAGATAAGGTGAGAGTTCTTAGCCATTATCTTGAACTTGAGTTTATGTAAATTATGCATGAAAATGCTTTGAAGCGTATGTTTTGAACTATGACTAGTTTGACGATTGCATGAACTTGTTGTTTTAAAAGTCATGATGTATTTAATTCAAGTGTGCTATCCATGATATTCTGAGCTAGCATGATGTTACAATGAAAGTATGGTTAATGTTGTGTGGTTATTCCAAAGTGCCAAGTTACAAGGGTTTTCGGCCCTTTATATCCCGTTAAGAAAGGCTACCAAACTACAGATTTTTCATTTGTCCCTATAGGGGAGGTTTCTCGTTAAGCGGGGGTCTTTGCCTTTAAGGCATTTGGGCTGAGTCTCAGGTTTTAGCACATACCACTCGTGCTTGGTGTAGAGTGGCCTTCATTCCATCACGTTGCTATCCGTGCATTGAGAATTGAGGTTACGGTACCGTCGGATCTCCTGGTCGTGAGGTTGACGACTACTTGGACATTGTTGGGGTTTGAGTCTAGATTTGAGAAAGTGGTTATGCATTTTAAATTTGTAGCAGTTGAGCAAGAAACATATTTCTATCTGCATTACTGAGAAGGTTATGTATAATCTGTGATATTTTCATGTTCAAGCCAGTGCATCAGTTTCTATATTTTCATGAAAAAATGTGATGAACTATTTTTTGAATGAGTTTTCAGTTACCCTTAACTAAGTAACTGTCTTTTTTGTTCATGATAATGCTAAGTGCGCTCTCCTGTAATCTTTGTGGTTGTAGATACCAGGAATGGCTAGAAGTTGGTCCACCACAGGCGTCATCAAGTAGTTTTGGTTCTGGTGTTCTGTTGGAGGCAAAACTGCTAAGATTATTATTTTTGTAAACGATTTTCGATAAAAAATTAACTAAACAGGCAAACGCCGAAATGGGCTCTAAATAAAACTTTTGACCACGAACAATCAAAAATAAACTCGTGCAACCAAAGTTAATTTAGAAGAATACATTTTGTCTATCTATTCTTCAACTACGATTTGATTTCGAGTTGAAACTCATGTCAGATCTTCTACCGTATTTCCTTATGCGATACTCGAACATAGTGTGGGCTATGATCCTTTGAGAACCCGCACTGATAGAACTCTGATATATTTAAGTCTTGAAAGACAAAAATAATATCATAATAATAATGATAAAATCATCAAAACTGGTTCAGCGTACCCGCATATATATAGGGCTACAGCAGGGACCTGGAGAGTAATTATGAGTTAGACTTCCAATAGAACGCATACACCTACTAGAGGTTTCTACTATTATGGAAAGACATGCAGCGATTTTTGTAATTTCTATAAAATACTGAATTATAGTTCACACTACTAAAGAACTATAATTGCACTTTGACCCATAATCTTAAGACCTTCTTGCATTGAGTTCATGTTATTAAATGCTTACCATTTCTCCCCACGTTAAGATTTTCGATACTCGCCAATTAAATTTAATTACTGATAATTTAATTTAATAGCATCTTGATTTTCTTAAGCTCTTCTGCTTAACTTATTTGACCGCCAGATAATCAAATCTACTTGCATGATTTGGCCCGATCAAAACTTATAAGCATCCTTGAGAGGGTATCGTCAATCTCGATCTTCGGGACGTGGATTCCGTTAATAATTAATATTTACTATATAAATAATACCGCTATCCAACTCATCAAGAATATAGATCCATATAAGTAGTTCCCTCTAATAAATCAAAATAACGAATATTAAATATATGCAAATCAATAATTATTTCAAGATTAAGATGATAAGCACTATTCATAATGACCTTAGAATGTTAATTAATTTATATAATCAGTACAAACTTAATTATTCCAAATGTCCCGTTCAATACACACAAAGTGTACTAGCACATGAAGTCAGAACAATAGACGATATTATTATTTGTTCCCCGTAACCAAGACAGAACTACTTAAATTTTGTGTAACAGTCGTACCGATGGTATGTTCATTTCTATTTAAACTGTGAATATAAAACTTATATTCTGCAAAAACTTAAAATCTGATCTTCTGTGTACAAGTCATACTCTACACACCAAATTAAATGCTATATACAATATTGGGCATCCATGCATATCAAAGAAATGATACATATACATTGCTCATAAAGATTCTCATAAAATAAAAAATTAATTTTTTAAAAAAATTAAATTAAATACTATAAACATAGTTTTCAATTTACCAACCATAACAATCTCCCACTTATACTTAAAATCATGCTTCCATACATCTGACTCCCATGCCTTCTACATGACCATCAAAAGTCTTAGCCGGCAAGCTCTTTGTAAAGGATCTGCAAGGTTGTCTCCTGATGCAAGCTTATGTCTGACTGAAAATATGAGTCTGTGTACCCCAAAAGGTAGTAGACTGTCTGCCTGGTAACCAATATATAATCCTTAGTCCTTTTTAGGTACTTGATTATATTCCTTATCGTAGTCTAATGCTCATGTCTTGGGTTAGACTGATATCTACTAACTATGCCAACAGCAAAACAGATGTCGGATCTAGTGCAAAGTATAGCATACATGAGGCTTCCTACAGCCGAAGCAAAGGAACCGCCTTCATCTTTTCTATCACATCAGGTGTCTTATAACACTAATCTTTGGATAGAGTGATTTCATGTCTGAAAGGGAGAAACCCTTTCTGGGAACCCTACATGCTAAAACGTGCAAGGATATCATCGATATACTTTGCTTGTGATAAACCTAATATCTTTTGTTTTTGATCTCGCACAAGCTTGATCCCAAGGATGTGACTGGCTTTTTCCAAGTCCTTCATATCGAACTGCCCAAATAACCGTACGTTAACCGTAGATAATGCCCCCACATCGTTTTCGATGAGCAAGATATCGTCCACATAAAGTACTAAGAAGATCACCACGTTTTCGTCACGCTTCTTGTACACACAGGATTCATCCGGACTTTGATCAAAATCATAAGACTTTATAACTTGATCAAACCGAGTGTTCCAAGACCTCGCTGCCTGCTTAAGTCAATAAATGGATCTCTTAAGCTTGCAAAACAGGTGCTCCTAGCCCTTTCCAATGAATTTGTCTGGTTGTATCATATAGATACACTTATCAAGTCTTCTATTAAGGAAAGCTATCTTGACGTCCATTTGTCAGATTTCGTAATCGAAATGAGCGGTAATAGATAAGAGAATCCGGATAGACTTAAGCATGGCTACCAGTGGAAAGGTTTTCTCATAATTGATCCCTTCTTTATGAGTGAACCCTTTAGCAACAAGCCTAGCTTTGAGGGTTTCAACTTTTCCGTCTACTCCTCTATTCTTCTTGTAGATCCACTTGCATCCAATGGGTTTTATCCCTTTGAGTAGTTCTACAAGTTTCCAGATCAGATTGGAATATATAGATTCCATCTCTGAATTCATAGCCCTTTGCAAAAGATCTACATTTTTGTCTTGTAGTGTTTCATTGTAGTTACAGAGCTCGGTATCCAGTTCTATTGGGATCCTATCAAAAGACTCTCCCAAGAACATATACTGGTCAAGTTAATGAACAACCCTCCCACTACGACTAAGCACTACCTGTGTCTGTGTACTAGTAGTAATAGGCTGTGCAGAATTTGAACCCTGTGCATCAGCACCCTGTTCTTGATTTGCACATGTCCCGATAATCCTCCCACTACGAGGAGATAATGAAATATCAATGACTTGTGGTTCCTTTTCCGTTCTACAGGTATTTTCTCTCAGTTCTTCCAGAATAATTTTGCTATTTGGGCCTGTGATCCATAATATAATCCTCTTCCAAGAATCGGGTATTGGTGTTAACAACGACCTTCTGATCCTTATGATTATAAAATAGACCGCCATTCGTTCTCCTGGGATACCCCACAATGAAACAAACTTCTGTCCTCGGTACCAACTTACCCACATTCCCCTTCAGCACATGTGCTGGACACCCTCAAATCCGAATGTGTTTAGACAAGGCTTATGCATGGTCCATAATTTTGTGGGAGTAGAAGGTACTGACTTGGAAAGTATCAAGTTCAGAATGTAAGCCGTTGTCTTTAAAACGAGTCCCCAAAATGAATTTGGTAAACCTGAATAACTCATCATTGATCTTACCATGTCCATAAGAGTCCTATTCCTTTTTTTTGCTACACCATTCTGCTGTGGAGTGCAAGGTGTAGTCAACTAAGATGTAATCCCCTTTGATGACGAGTAGTTCATAAACTCTCTAAAAAGGTATTCCCCACCACGATCGGATCGTAGTGTTTTGATACTTTTACCCAGATACTTCTCTCCTCCGCCTTTAATTCTTTGAATTTCTCAAAGTATTCGAACTTACAGTGCAAAAGGTAGATATATCCATACCTTGAGTAGTCATCAATAAAACTGACGAAGTACTCAAAGCTGCCTCTTTCCCGGATTGTCATAACACCACACACATCAGAATTAACCAGCTCCAATAGTTCTTTAACTCTATAGCCTTTGGCCGAAAAGGGCCTCTTGGTCATCTTACCCTCTAAGCAAGATTCACAGACTATAAGCGCCTCCACTTCTAATGAACTCAAAGGTCCATCTCCTGCCAGTCTGTTTATTTTTTTTTGATTAATATGACCTAAGCGTAAGTGCCAAAAAAATATTTGATTCATTAAAGAAGAAAATTTTCTCTTATATGGTAATATGGATGTATTATTTGTTTCAATTAGTTACAGTGTAGGAGAGATTGGAGTAATAATATAAAGATTATCCACAATGTACCAGAATAGATAACCCGTTTATTATCCTTAATAACCACCAAGTTATTAAAATAAACCAAACATTCGTCTTTAGCCAATCTAGAAACAGAAACTAAGTTCCTTCTAATGGCAAGTACATAAAGACAATCTTTCAATATTAAAACCTGATCTCTACCAAAACTGACAGTGACATCTCCTACTACAACTGTTGTTACCATTGTATCATTGCCCATATGCAGGTCCATCACTAAGTTGTCGGGTTTCCTAGAACCGCTACAATGAATTGCAGACATGATTAGTGGCTCTCGTATCTACACACCAGGTACCGGTAGATAACATCGCTAAACATGTTTCTATAACCAGTGAACAGAAATTACCCAATTTCTTCTGCCTTCTAAGAAATACTAGACATAGATTTTTTCAGTACTAGGTCTGGTTACAGTAAAAAATCTGCCTTTCGACTTTTTCACACCAGTCAGTGGCCCACTAACTACCCTGAAAAATGTGTCTCCCTATTTCTGAACATTTTTCTTCTTCACGCCTTTCGGCCCAAAGGAAAATTTTTTTTTTGAAACAGGCATATTTTCTGGTATTGAAGGAATACCATTTGTAGTTAAAGCTATATCCAAGTTATATTTTCAGTCAACATAATTTGGTTCCATTAGTTTGTTTTCTTTGAGTATTAAAGCGAGTAGGTTAAAATCCATTTTAATCCAAAGAATCACATAATTAAAAAATCGTTAATTATGATGAGAAAAACTTTGAATTCATTTTAATTTGGTTCCCTCTACCAATTTAAAATTAATTCGCTTTCCTCTACCATTTTAAAATTAATTTGCCGGTAACCTGGTTACCTGAGAATAGCATACCACGATGGGTGGACATCTACTATTCTTCATTAGACTAGACAGGCCAATTCCTTTTAATTTTACTATCTACGCAAATAACTATACCAAGTAAAACTAAATAGCTAGCATAGCTACGGTCTAATATATAATAGCATTGACTCAGATTGAGAGGATAGTATTATATACAGATAAGGGTTAACTATCACCTAATCCCAAATCAATCGATTCGCAATAAACCCTTCAAATGGAGAAGTGATCCACACTAACAATTATATAGAATTATCCCTAAATGAGATTTGTACTGGCGATACCGCTATTAATCTGGCCGACGGGAAGGAAGGCCTTACTGCCAACACATAGGATTTAATTTCATTTCCTACAAACTGGTGGTGGAAACTACGAGATTTATCTGTGAATAAATTTTTTCTCCCACTTAGATTTTTAAAACATTTTTTGAGAGTTATAAAAATTCATTTAATTAAAATAAATTTATTAATTTCGAAAGTCACACAATCTAAAAGAATCAAATATTTTTCTGTGTATACGATTCTAAGGATTTTGATTTATCAAACCATCTTTCGAGAGTCACACTATCTGAAAGAATTAAATATTTTTTCGTGTATACGATTTCAAAAATTTTGGTTTATCAAACCATCTTGTCGTGTTTAAATGCGTAACAAATAAAATTTAATAAATGTATAGTTTTTTCTGTAGCATTTCAACTAAGGTAGTGATTAAAAGTATTTATTTATTTTATTTTTCGTTTCACATTTTTTAAAAAATAATAATTTATTTCGATTAAATATTTTTTCATTTAATTAATTCAAAATTTAGAATTAATTTTTACGTTTTTTCAAGATATCTGATTTAAAAAAACATCTTTAAACGTGATATTTTGTAAAAAAATAAAATATCTTAAGTTTTTTCACTTAATTAATAAATTAATTAAAAAAACTTAATTTTATTTTTATTACAAAATATTTTAATTAAAATCGAATATTCGAATTAATTAAATTAACAGTATAAATAAAACTAATAAATATCATTCACACAATAAATAAAGAATTAAATGTAAGATAAATATAAATATCTCGATTTTATTATCCATTTAAAACTCTTTAGAGTTTCAGTCTCCAGCTAAGAGATAAGCTGCAATAATCATGTTCTGAATCAGTTTTTTGTGTCCAATGTGCATCAGAACTCCTTGATACTATATGATATATCAATATATATCGTATAAGTCTCGTATATATAAAAATATACATCAAACTAGCCCTGGGAGAGAAAAATTCATCAGACCACCACCAGCCACCGCTGGTGCCGCTTGGCCGCCGCCTTCTGACGGCTCCTGCCGCCTTATCCGAGTTCCATTTTTTACGAGTTTTATATTATTAGAAAGCTATCAAAATATGGGATTTTTTCATCAAAATTTTTTTTTGAAAACTGCTCGAAAAACGGCCTGAAACTCAAAAACGCTGCTACCCACCACAGCACTGCGCCGCCAACATCCCGAGCCTCTTTCGACCTGTTGCTGAACTAGATTTTTGAAGTACTTTATGTCAAAATAAATTTTTCGAAAAGTACTATTTTTTATAAAAAAAATTTCTCGAAAATAGCTCAAAAAATTACCAAAAAATCGCCTGAAACGGACTGCCGCCGCTCACCAACGCCGCCACCTTTTATCGCCAACTTTTCGAGGTCGTTCCGACCTCATCCGAACTCTGTTTTCAACGTAGTTTATATCAAAAGAAAGATCTCAAAAAGTACTATCTTTCTATAAAAAAATTTTTTTCTCAAAAACAGTCCAAAAAATTGTTGAAAAACAGCTTGAAAGCTGCTGCTGTAGCGCTGCTGCTGCTAGAAAAAACTACTGCTGTTTTTTTTAATACACTATTTGGCCCAATCTTTTTTTTATATTTGACAGTATTTTAATATATATTTTACTGCTATTTTATGTTTAAAAAAGTTTTCAAAAAATAGTCCCAAAATGGCCTAAAAATCATAAAAACTGCCGCCGGCAAAGTCGCCGAATTCGGGTTATTTTAGTGATTTTTTCTTGCTAATTTTGACTTTTTTTAATGCTATTTTTATACATAAATACTGTAAAAAAATTCACCAAAAAACCGTTTAAAATCATTAAAAACTTACCGCAATCTGTGGCCCGTAAAAACTAGAACCACCGCCAGTACCTCCGTTTTTCGTGTTTTATGACATGTTTAACCCGTTCTTAAATAATCAAAACAGATATTTAAAAATATATAATTAGCTATTACATCGATCCTATGTCCCGATTGCTCACAATCAATCTACCATGATCAACCCTCGTGGTTAAAAAAATAATAATTAAATCATCATCTACGCATTTAATCAAACATGAAAATAAAAGATGACCATAAAATCGAGATTAGAATGCCTGCAAAATAAAGTTAGCAACTGTTCTAAAACTACCCGGCCCTGATAACCGAAAACAAAAAATAAAACGGCTCTGGTACCAATTTATTGGAGGCAAATCTGCCAAAACCATTGTTTTGGTAAACGATTTTCGATAAAAAATTAACTGGACGGACAAACGCCGAAACGGGCTCCGGATAAAACTTTTGACGATGAACGATCAAAAATAAACTCGTGCAACCAAAGTTAATTTATAAAATTACCTTTTATCGATCTATTCTTCAACTACAATTTGATTCCGAGTTGAAGCTCCTATTAGATCTGCTACCGTATTCCGTTATGTGATCCTCGAAAGTAGTGTGGGTTACGATCCTCCGAGAACTCGTACTGGCAGAATCCTGATATATTTCAGTCTTGAGAGACAAAACTAATATCATAATAATAATGATAAAATCATCAAAATTAGTTCAGTCTACCCGCATATATATATGGCAATAGTAGGGACCTGTGGAGTAATTATGAGTTAGACTTCCAGTGGAACACAAACACCTACTAGAGATTTCTATAATTATGGAAAGACATGCAGCAGTTTTTACAATTTCCATAAAACACTAAATTACAGTTCACACCACTAAAAAACTATAATTGCACTATGACCCATAATCTCAAGACCTTCTTGCATTGAGCTCCTGTTATTAAATACTTACAATTTCTCCCCACGTTAAGGTTATCGATAACCGCTAATTAAATTTAATTACTTATAATGTAATTTAATCAGCATCTTGATATTCCTTAAGTCATTCCGCTTAACTTATTTGACCACCGGATAATCAAATCCACCTGCAGGGTTTGGTCTGGTCAAAACTTATAAGTATCTTTAAGGGGTATCGTCAATCCTGATATTCAGGAAGTATATTCCGTCTATTATTAATATTTACCATATAAATAATACCGCTATCTAACTTATCGAGAATATAGACCCATATAAGATCGCACCCTCTAATTAATCAAAATAACGAATATTAAATATAAGTAAATCAATAATTATTTCAACATTAAGAGGATAAGTACTATTCATAATAATCTTGAGATGTAAATTAATTTATATAGTTAGTACAAAATTAATTACTCAAAATATCCATTTCAATACATACAAAGTGTACTAGTATAGAGAGTCAGAACAATAGATGACGCTATTATCTGTTCCCCGTAATCAAGACAGACCTACTAAAACTCTGTGCTATAGTCGTATCGATGGTATGTGTTAGAGCCGCGCAGCGAAAAAAGTTCGAAGAACGACGTCGTGACCGTAAAAAATGACGTTGTGCAATTTTCATGAAAAATAATAAAATAATATGATATTTTATGATTAAATATACCTTCAAGAAACTTGAACAAGTTTCTTTAATGCCGAACAACAATCCGAGATGACCCAATGATCTTTTCACGTATATCCCGATGCATGCGACGATCCCGACGAGTGGGTACCGATCCGGATATTTGTGTATTCTTGCCTTGGTTTCTACTCACACTTATCTCCAAAAGGTAAAATATGAATTGCTAAAAGGGAGAGAGAGAGTGGCGGCTAGGTTAGGAGAAATTAAGATTTTTGTTTTGAAACCTCTTTTTATAATATAAAAGAATATATTATATTAAGTATATATATCCACACTTTCCTAAAAGGATAGGAAGGAATATAAACTTAACATAAAACAAACCCATCTTCTCCCTATTAGGGCCGGCCACCTAGGGAGTAATCCCTAAGTGTGCCAAATTCTAAAACCGTCCTCCAACAATTTAATTTAATTCCTGAATGTTCCCGGCGGCAAAATCGGCATTCAAATTAAATTAAATAATAATCGAAACCAATAAAAAAAATAACCGTACGTATAGTAGGCTACGTAAGGGATCACAAGAAAAAATAGGGCTCGGGCTAACCGTACGAGAAAATCGAATATCCCTAACTCTGTTCCCGAGTTAGATCATTTCTCGCACGAACCAGAACTTATTCCAGTAAAGGTCCTGACTGAACTCCCGTCCCTAACTCAAATTATGTCTTGAGTTTCTAATTATCAAATGCACTGAATTCTCCCGACGTTTAAGATATGAATTTCTGATAAATAAATTAGGATACTGACAACTCGATTTAATTATCCTTTTCTCCTCACAACTGCATCGCTTAACCTTTTGATATGCCGGATCCGAAGATCCACGTACAGGTTTAGCATAATCAAACTTATAAGCAAAGCACACGAGGGAAAACTCATCAACCTAAATCGGACGTGGTTTTCATAAGCTGATTATCAATCATCGGACAAATAATGCCAGTACCCAACTTATCGGTATTGTTGATCTCATAGAGGAAATCTCAACCATTGACGACTCAAAGTACTGTACATTATCTGAACACAATTA
>JAOTRH010184254.1:0-11880 GCA_034768845.1 Heliamphora exappendiculata | reverse complement strand
AAGTAGAATTTGATATGAAGAAAGCAAAAAATTTGTCCAAAAGAACTTGGAAGACCTAATAATTCTTTGCAATTTCAACCTCCTTAGAATTTAGAACAATGAAACAAATTCTTTTTTTTTTCTTTCCCCTATAAAGGTACAATTGTATCAGAAATACAACATAACTCAAAGGAGGTTATTACTAAAGAACAACTCCAGTTGAAGTTTCATGTCACCAGAATTCCACTTTCGGGGACAATCATCAATTGAAGTTACATTCATCGAGCAATTTAAGGTTATGTTCGGTTCATTTTTTTATGCCAGGACACATAAACCGGGCACACCAAGATCCATGAGAACCATGGAAATCTTTTGCTGGCCTGAAGAAGTTAAGAGGAGTTGAATCCAAGAGCTCCACTTTCTTTGCGTGGTTCCTTTGGGCCTATGATCGGATCGTTTTTTTTTTTTTTTTTTTTTGTCGAGTTTTTTGAACGAGTTTGCTTTAAACCATTGTCTGGTTTAATTCTCTAGCTGACAAGATTTCAAAACAAATGATGTGCTATTAGCCAGTTAAGTATGTTAAATTAAAAATAATAAATTTTTTTTTGAATATTTTGAAGAACTAAAACACAAATAAACATACCGTAAAATCCTTAAAAGACAAACACAACCACAGACACCACTGGCGGCCACATGGGGCAATGCAATTCTTGTTCTTCAAGAACACATTAGTTAAGGATGCACTCCTTAATTACCTTCAACCATCATGCTTTAATTATATATGGTTATTATGGCCATTATTATAATAATAAGAATTTATAAATTCATTATCACCAATAATAAAGCAACTGTAGATAAATAATGCCAAATTATGGAAATTAAATACATCCAAAGATGTCACATACAAAAATTCTGTAGAAGAACCAAGTAATTAACAAATATTGTCTAACATATATCCACTAAAACCTAAAACAATGAAATCTGGAAAAAAAAATTGATATGGGAGGGATTTATGCCAAAAAATTGAATGACGTAGTTCTAACCAGTTCAGTTATTTTTTTCAAGAATATCTCCAAGGCAGTCAACACCAATTAGTTACAGATAAGGATAACACAATTTAAACTATCTGATATTGGCAAACAATATGTATATTGTGTACAAAGAGAATTGAGTGAAATATCAAGTGAGTAACTTCTGCAGCGTCTACAATCAACGACTTGTTCTGGGAGACTTAAACGGGTGCATTGGGGGATGATGAGTGTTAAATTGGTATAAATCTCAGTTTTTGAAATCCTAGGATATTATGAACCACAATCTCTATTTTGAATAAAAAAACAAGCTTGATCCAAGGTAGTCATGTCGATAGAAGGAGGCTATAGTGACTCCATGAATTTTTATTGATATAGTCATTCAAAAACATAAATTTTACTTATTTTATAAGATAATAACTTTTCCACTAGTTAATAATTAATCATTTATTATCAGCATATTATAAATTAAATTATGCGTATCAATTAATAAGTGTTATACACTTTTAATATAATTATATTGTTGTTTTGACAAAAAAAAAATATAAATACATGAACTTTTACAATTGTGTTTGACAAGATTTCATGTTTTAAAATCAGCACATAATAGTCTAGTTGCTAATAGTATAAAAAAAATATCATTTTCAATGTACGACTAGACAATCATTGAATTAAATCATACAAAAAACTAACTTGATATTTAACTTTATAAAACGGTTATTAAGCTTCTAAAATTGCATATCTATGATTGTGAAAAATAGCTCAATGCAGTGGTAGTATAATTTAATTTATAATTTGTGAAATTTTGTGTCAAGGCCCCTTCCACTGTTGTATTTGGCTTACAACAGGCTTTTGGCCATGGCTACAACTTAATTCCAACGCCGAGCCAACTCAATCCCTCTTTACAAAACAGAGATTGGGTATTGATTGCCACATACAATGGATCACAACATCAATTTACAATCGCAATCACAATCACAAATATCAAAAAATCATAAATGGGAAATTTGTTTAGATTTTTAAATAAAAAATCTGAAACTTTAAAATACGTTGAAATCAAGTACTTTAATAAGCATAAAAGGATTACAAATTATGGCATACAAGAAATGCAGGCAAAAGTGCATATATGAAAGTGATTGATCCTTGGCAACGATAAAACAGATAAACACATATGATAAATAGATAAAAGATGTACCTGACATGGCTGTTTGTGTTGATGGTGTGCTGGGAGAATTCCTATTGGTTGTTAAGTACCTGTAAATGGTAAATTGCAATGAAAATATTACCGTGTCAAAGTTTCTAAATATTGTTCCGAAATTGGCAACCTTTTTTTTCCGCAGATGCGAGAAGGTGATCTTTGTTATAGTAGTTGGTTGAGTTGGGAGGGAAAAATATGTTGCAGGAAGTGTGCATCTGATGGAGTTTACATTCAAATATTTAATTAGTACAGTAAGTATACATTTTCTCACAATTTGATTAGACTAAGGATAGCGTTACTTCCCACCTCAACAAAAAGGTAACATTACTTAAAAACGGGGATAAAAACAACAATATTTTTGTTAGCCAAAGTTGTTTTCAAGATTATGTACATGCATATTAGAAAGTAAAATAATTGGACACAATGGTGATTATAATTTTGATTTTTTTTGGGGATGTTATGAAAGCTTGTTCAACTGTGTTCCTTAAAAGAATCCTTATGATAGCTTTGTTGTAAGAATTCAGAATTGTCATTAAGAATTAGAAATAAATATATGTTGTGGAACATAAATGCAATCTTTATTATTCTTTTACTATGATATGCCAATAATTATCAAATGCATTTTTATTTATAGATTACGAAATTATTAAAAACAAAAATAGAACACAGTAAATGTAAACGTAAAAAAGTTACCAAACACAACCTAAAAAACGAATTTATATCTCAAAGAAAGTTAGGAGCAAAAGAAGAAACAAAAAGTAATTGGTTCTATTGGTTTTTTTATTTTCTCTAAATGGAAACTAATTTGACAATGCAGTCAAATATGTAATTTTGCCTTTTAATGATGAAAGCTTAAAAAGAAAATTGAAGCAAAAACCTCTTAGTGTTTAGTCGAATGGTACAAACCTCTTTAGCTCTAAGGTAAAAATCTAAGGGCTACAAAACCATGTTTTTTTCCCTAGAAAAAAGCGGAAATTTTAAAAGAAAGATTGTTTGTGTCGGTGAAATGTATTTTATTTATCTATTTTTGCTTATTTGAAATCAGAATAGGCTTCTTCCTTTTTATTGAAGCAGATACTTTAGGCTCACTCTTTTGGATAAGGAAAGGCTTTCTATTAAGGGCATTATTGTCATTCTATTTAATATATTTTTTAAAGTTTGTTTGGGACGAGAATAATCTTTCTATAAATAAAAAAATTGCCACAAGCACACATACCATTTCAATGTTAATATATTGTGACTCCTTGAATGAGTGCTCATGAAAAAGAGCATACCTTGAGTTCTTGTTGTAAGAGTGTTTTTTTATTACCTGAATGTTGATCTTAGTTGTAGCAGTGTTATAGTATCTAACATTTTAACTATATACACACCCACTGCTCCAATGAGTTATATATTTTGGGTAATGTCACGCGGTCGACCCGAGACATGTGAAGCCCACAAGACAACCTAGCTTCACTAATTCAATATTCGAAATAACCCCCTTAGAAGAGAGACTGTCATACCCCGAACCCGTCTCCACAATTTAAACTTTCAAATTTAATAAGTTCAACTCTAGAATTCAGTATCTATTAAAGGTTGTAATTTCTTTTCCATACCTCAAAATATTCTAAGTATATTTTTTAAAAATTTCGGCAAAATTTATTCTATTTTTCGGACTATTCCAAATTACCTGTAAACCTAGTAAACTCAAATCACAATTTATACATAAGCTCAGCCTGAATTCAACTTTCAACCACAATTCTAAAACTATTTAATAACTAACATTCATCCTTCCATTACAACAACACCCACAACCTAAATGAAATTCATTCTAATCCTTTAATTTGAACATCAATTACTAGAATCAAATACTCAAATACAACATTAATCTATAACAGTTCATTGTTCAATTACAAATTAAACTTGGGTAAATTACACTGACCTCTCCTGAGGTTAATGTAAATATCAATCACTTCCCCTGTGGTTTCTGAAATGTCACTAACTTCTTATCTGATTTAGTTTTTGCATCAAATTAGTTCAACCGTCAACTTTTAACGGAAACATTGTTTAAAAATAAAACAAATAATAAAAAAATTATTTTCTAATTATTTTTTGTGTTTAAAACATTTTGTTATTATAATTAGAAATTTTTTTTTTTTTGGTTAAAAAAATAGTGTTACTATTTTTTAGAAAAAATAAAAATAAAATAAAAAATATTTTCTCATTATAATAATAAAATGTTTCAAGCTCAAAAAATAATTAGAAAACAGTTTTTTTACTTTTTCTAAAAAACAGTAACTGTTTTTTTAATAAAAAATAAAAATAAAATAAAAATATTTTCTAATTATAATAATAAAATGTTTCCAACACAACAAATAATTAGAAAATAATTTTTTATTATTTTTTTAATTTTTAAACAGTGTTTCCGTTAAAAGTTGAACGAAAAATTGACGGTTGAACTAATTTGATGCAAAAACTAAACCAGATAGAAGATTAGTGACATTTCAGAAACTACAGGGGAAGTGATTGATGTTGTCATTAACCTAAGGGGAGATCAGTGTAATTTACCCATTAAACTTCATTATATTTGTACAAAATACAAAATGTGCATACATCAACTCCGAACCTAGATTTTTATCTTTCCTCCTTTAAATTTCACATAATGATCAAGATTTTTCTTTGCCTTCTCTTGCTTATCACAACCTGTACAAAAATGTGAACCACAAACGTGAGCCGGAGCTCATAGGATAAAAGCTAAAGAAGGTGCAATGCATGACTTGTGAGGTGTGAAAGAATATTCTTTTTTGCAACAGAAAAAAAAAAAAACATTTTCATAACCGAGTTATAGCCCATACATATTTTAAATTTAAAAGAACCATTTGTTCATTCTTATTCTTTTTCCTGAAACTCATTAATCCTTTCTATCATTTCACCTTCTTTAGCATCAGATTGCATTTACTTTTAGTACTCAAATTCCTTTAACTTATTACTCACGTTCATTTAACTCATCACATTTCCCATGAGGTTATAGATTCACACTTTATTCATTCTCATTCAAGTTCTTCCCCATTTTATTATCATTACATGTTCTTGCACTTAGTTCGTCTTTTATTATTTCGCATATGTTATCAATAAACCGCATCTATTATTCTCAATTAACCTACTTCTCTTTCATATTCAACCATTAAACTTTCATTACTTCCCTTTTCTTTTCCTCATATTAATTACACATTCTCTTTATCATTATTTAATTCTTGTTTTTACTTTTATTTTCTCTTAATCAACTACCAAACCATTAATTCAACTCTTATTCATATTAAAACTATTACTTTCTTTTTTCACATTCTTCAATTCTTATTCCACATTTCACTTTTAATTCAATAAACCAAATACTAAATTGATGTCGGGTGCAGCTTATAGAAACTCTTCCTTATTCCCCCAATAGGCTACGCGAAGCCATTGGGTAATCAATAGCTCTATAACTCACCACGATATAATCACGTCCGTTTTATAAGGGCTAACCCAAGGGCAACGGTACCCAGCTTGCGTAAGTTTTCGGTCTTTCACCGCGAAGCTAATCAAGCCCAACTTATCACATTCATATCAACCATTCTCGGTTCAATAATTGATTCATCATATTTTATCCATTAACAACTAGGAGCCCATCTCCCTAAATCAATTTCACAAACACATCATTTTCTTTCTCATTGACAATTGTTACATTACTCGTTTTCCAATTCCATATCATCAATCTCAAATCAAGCTTTATCTTATTTCCTTCATATCACAGATTCAATTTACAGTCTTCAAGCAAACAAGGAATAATACATCCATTTGATCACATGGTTTCATTTGTCATTTGAGTACTCCAATTTTCACCATAGAACTCATATTCCATGAGTTTAGCTTCACAAATTTAAAACTTGAGTGAAACTCCCATTTATCATATATCAAGTTTATGAAACCATGGCAATTCGATAATTGAATTCCATCAACTTAAACTAGAAGTTCAATTACCACCTTTGGATGTCTCATTACCCTTACACAACCAACACACAATTTCTCATCATCATTAAATACGACCATTTCGTGCACAAAGCCCCAAATCTATAAATCATGAATTAACTAAATAATTAACAAACCTTTCAAGTTTCCCAATTAGATAATAAGTTGAATTCAACACCATAATTCAACAAAAGAGAAGAAAAAAAATTAAAATTAAGAACCCACCCCCTTTTGTTCATTCGTCACGAAACCAATACCCTCCAATAATCCATCCTAATATCATAACCGAAGCATGTACACTAAATTTATACATCGACCCAAAAACATCAATTCGAATTCCCATTGTTAGTTTGCTCTTCTTCAAACTAATTTCAACTCTTTTTCCCATCAGTTACAAATTAAATAAAATTGTAAATCCATTTTAAATTTACCTAAAAAGGGAACCAATTTTCACAACATCATAGTTATAGATTTCTCCCATTTAAATTTCCCATAATCCAAATAATTAAGTTAAACTCTTCAATTTTGCATAACCAACTCATAGTTTAGTCCTAATATAACTAATCTTCCACCTGAATGTTACCCACAACATTTATTTGCCTTGAACCCACCAATTGAGATATTAAGCCATGATTCTAACTTTAAGTTTATAGACAATCCCCTTGCGACGTTCTAACTTTGCTTTTCGATACCCCATTTTGCCATTCCGTTCAAACTAGTATAAAACTAAATCAAACATGTCAAGGTCACATTAGGATTTTAGTGAACCATTCACATCTTGCCATTGAATTCTAAAATTTAATTTGCCAATCACAATCTACTTAAAACTCTCAAGATCCCCAATCTTGTTCTTTCTTTATGAATTTAATAGAAACCAATTACTTAACTTATGGTACATACTCTTTAAGTCCCAAATCTAGCCAACTAAACTTGAACTTAATCTTTAATTCATAGATTAACAAGCTGTATGGTTAAACCTTTCATTACTTGTCCCATATTTTAACTTCTTATCCAATAGTCATGAATCAAATCAATTTCATGACAGTTAACTAGATTTTTATGGAAATCCTCCAAATCTCAAGTTAAACCGTAGTTCCAACTCTCTAACTCACCCATTTTCAATAACACCACCTTAGTTATCACTCCTATGTTCCAATTTTGATACATCAAATAATTACTATAAAGTTTAACCCAACATTCCACAAATTAGTAAAAGTTTGGCTCAGTCACCCAATCGTTAGGCTTTCAGAAGGTTAATAACCAAAATCAACACAAGTAAAGCAAATCACCAAAATTAGTCAAAATCTTACTTGTCGAGGCCAAACACGCCACAATCAGAAACCCTAGATTTTCGGCCACAAGGAGTTTGGGTCTGGGTCACTCGGTTGTGATACTCTTATTGAATGATGCTTGAATCCTCTTCGGTGGCATCCAATTTGATATCTCATTCCTTAGATCCTCAGGAAAAATCCTTTAATTTGTGAAGCAAAATGGATTGAATGCCTCAGCTTGTCCATAGAACCAGCAAGGAACCGTAACAGAGAAGAGAAAAGATGTGGTGCCGGCAATGGAATTTTGAGGCTTCTGTGGTTTGGTGTTGAGACAGTAATACATACAGCGAGAGAGACATACCGTTGGTCTTCTTTCTATCCGTGCCTCTTGAATCAGTAGGAACAAATTAGAGTAAAGTCAGTAAGATGACGATGGCGCTGGCACAATGGACAATGGCCACCTCGGCGGTGGCGGGATATACAACGGCGGTGCAAGGCGGGAGTGGATGTTGAGTCGCCAATAGCCGTCGAGATTTGTCATCGGCTCATCATCGTCGATCTAGGGTTTGGCACCACCATTTGGGAACTCTCGAAGGCTCGCAATTTGGACCAAAGGATTGGAAGGATAAATCCGGCGGGGAAAGTGGAAAAAATTTGGGTCTTTCCCCCCTTTTAATTACTCCCTATTCTCTCCCCCTAGAATCTTCTAGGTATTTCTTCACTTGCTATACTCATGGAGGATCAAGGAAAAAGAGGGAGACAGGGAAAAAAAGGCTGGCGAAAAAAAAAGGGAATTTGGACTCCCTTGTGTGTTATTTTTTATTTTTATTTTTTCATGAAAGTTTTAGAGGCTTCCCACTCACCACTCACACATCCACTTAGTTAATATAATTGATTAAGATTATACATATATCAATTTCCATCCTAATTTTAAGAAAATATATTTTCTATTATTATGAAATTATCCAGAATTTGAGATTCTTAGTGTCTTAACACACTCCAACTGCACGCAACATATCAAATTGTTATCCTGAGTTATTTTTGATAATCTAATAATGTCAAAATGAATAACTAACAATAAAATAAATAAAATAAAATAAAACGTACGGGTACCGGGTTATAACAGATAACATTCCCTACCTATAAGCCACTTTGCAATAACATTGTTTTTTCTCTTTTCATCAACGCAAAACTATACTCAGATGGACAAACCATCATTGAGCATCTCTAACCTCTGTGTGTTTTTTTATTTTACCGACATTTACTATCTGTAATTTCCTAAGGGATTTACATTTGGCCGGGTGTTGTAGCTCCCTACTATTAGGAACACTAGTTTGCTAGCATTTGATAAAGATGTGTTCATTGTTGTACTCTTTGATGTCTATACTTGCATACATAATGCACCACCAATACTTGCAGCTGAAAAGGAATATTATTTTGCCAAGGCATGGTAGGCTTCACCATTGAAGAACAAACCCACAAGTCCTTTTTTTTTTCTTTCATTAGCAAAAGTAAAATTACATCCAGAAAAAATGAGTCACAATCTTCTTATGCATCAACAAAGCTATGAAAAGGATAGGAATCCCAACATTGAAAAGCATCTCAAGCAATTGAAGTAAAAATACCAGTTGCCAAGGTACCAACAAGTATACTGATAACAAGTATTCAAGAAGCAAAAACAGAGTAAAGGAAGCTACACTTTCGATGACAATTGTGAAGAATCTACCACACTAAAACTTATCTTACTATACAGAAAATAACCGGATAATAATGGTAACTTTCTTTTAAACGCAACTCCATGTCAAAAACCCTTCCCTCATTACATCCCATAACAAATACACTCATGAATAGTGTTTTTTTTTTGCTAGATACTCATGAATAGTTAATAAAGGCAATTCCAGTCCCATAACCCTGACATAATCATATCTACTGAAGAAAGCTGAGAATTGAGGTTTTGAAGCTAAGAAGAAAAAAATAATGAAAAATAGAGTAAATAGTTGTCATTTGTGAGTACCACCATGAACAACCAAAATAAACGTAAAAAGGAAAAAAAAAAAAAAAAAAAAACCTATCAAACATTGTCTGTAATACTGGCCATAAATCCCAATTGATTTTGAGCAAGGCTATAAGTTTCAGTTTCTTTCATACCAGGAGACAAATACACAACATCAGATGTTATCATTCAAATTTTGGGCCATCATGTTCTAGGACAAATTGACTACACGTATTACCATCCACTAGTTCAAGAATCTAAAAATATTCTCTGAATGCACAAGACCTGAAGCAGTAAACGACCACATGCGTAGAGTATTTGAAGCAGTCAGTGATACATGGATCTCTTATTCAAAACACAGTATCTCATGTTCGGTTTATAATCTCAAGGCAGAGAAATTCAAAAGAAAAAGTACTCTACAATCAGATAGAAAATTTAAGGCAAATAAAAAGCACACAAGTTTAGAAAAACATACAAACTTATCTTCATGAGAGTAAAAAGTCTGATCTCGGAGTTAATGATTTGAGGTGGAATGTTCAATGTACCAGCAAAACACAAATTAAAAAAAAAAAAAAGCTAAAAAATATTGTTAAACCCTAAACTCGAACTATGAAACTAGTTGTGCGTACAACTAATAACAATTGTAAATCCTGTCGCAAGAAGAATGAGAGAACACAACTACTCAAATTTAAAAATCACTACAAAATTGGAACACCAATGTAGAGAATAGAGACCTGGCCCATTTAACTTTTTATTTTATTGTTTAATCCATGCATATACATGCCTATGTATGTATTCGTGCTAATATATGTGAACTTAAAGGACCTAGATTCAACAGAAAAAAGATAAATTTTAGTGGCACAACAATTCTTCGCTAAACTTTACAAAGTCCTCATAAAATAATTTCAGGGACGAAAGAACACTGACACAATTCGTCAATTTCCTTCAGTAAAAATATTTCATGATGAAATCTACAAAGTCACAAAACATCTTGCCTTCAGTGATAAGGGAAAGCCGTCAATGATTGTAGACCTTTATTGACACTTTTGCTTGTCATTCACAGGACAAGCATCAATATATGCATATTTGTCGCTAAAATCCAAATTATGACATTCACAAAAATAAATTTTGGATTAACAAAAAAATTTCCCACAAAATATATGAATATTTGGTGATGAATTGTCTCATCACTAAATCCAATATTGACGATCAATTTTGTGACGAGTCAGGTCGGCACTAAAGTTTGCCCAAATGGTCAACATTTTGTTGTCTTTAAAAAATATCAATTAAGTAGTTTTGGATGACTTGTTTTTCCCCAAAGTGTTGTGCTATTAGAGACAACCACTTGTAGCACAAACAATGTTCGGTGTATTTCATTTTCTTCTCATATATTAGGATATATTAATGGTGATCAAGATACACTATTCATTCACCATCAAAAAAGAAAAAGAATTAATAATGAACACCCAAACTTCAATTTTGTCGTGCCACTAAAATTTATCTTTCTTCTCATTTATTTATTCCATATGTCATACATCTTTCAAAAGAAAAACAACCCAAATAGAAGCGGTTATTTGTTGTGAAGAGCTAGGGCTTAATATTGTTGAAACCTACTTATCTAATCATCAAGAGTCTACTCATCTGCACAAGTGTAAAAAAGAAAAGAGAAAAATGAAAACAATTGTTGGTATCACATAATTGTTGGTACAAACTTTTGTTGATTGGATTCTAGACGCTTAAACAAATAAATTATGCCAAATAAACTCCAGTAAATCAATACATTCCAACCTTATATGGGTAAATATAAATAAATGAACAAAACAATAAAGATACAAATAAGAATGAAGCGCCCAAACAAAATAAGAAATCCAATGATTCTCCTCCCATTCCCAATTCTTTCCAAGACACCAGACAATATTGTATAAGCCTCGAATTTTATATACCCAAATTGCTTCGATTACGACAAGACAGAAACATCCCTTTTATCTCAAATTTATACAATTACAGCACAACATAACTACATCCAAAAGGCATCGAATCAACAAACTCTGTTAAAACAATTATACAAGCCACCAAACTTTGTGTCATGTTCCTATTATCTCAAAACTATACAATTGCACCAAATTATAAATGTTAGTATAGAACAATAAAAAAAAACTATCTAAATATTGTCTTTCACAAATCAAAGGTTGCGGGTGTACTTATTTTGCATCCTTCTAGTGTCCCTTATAATCTATGAATTCTATTACAAACCATTCATGTTATTTGCACATAAGACATTCATTTGCATAAGTTTAGACTGTGATTCGTATCATGCAATCAAGACAACTCAAGATCTGGGGAAATAAAGCATAATAATAAGGTAAGCTTCCAAAGCTCCTTTCTTCAGCTGGGTGAGCCTTCGCTTTTTGGATCGTCTTCTGCCCA
>JAOTRH010184243.1:0-11881 GCA_034768845.1 Heliamphora exappendiculata | reverse complement strand
TATGAAAGGAAAACATGGAGTAACAATCCTTCTATACGAAACTCGGTTATGCAAGGAAAACCTATTTCAGAACAAATACTATGAAGTGATCAAGTTCATTTGTGCATCTTGCACAACCATCTTCGCATATCATGCATGTATTCAATTTTAGTCTTATTCCTACGAGCGTCGGCTCATGTTGTTTAATAACATTTCAGGTGACAA
The DNA here is from genome assembly GCA_034768845.1 of Heliamphora exappendiculata. Taxonomy (NCBI): domain Eukaryota; kingdom Viridiplantae; phylum Streptophyta; class Magnoliopsida; order Ericales; family Sarraceniaceae; genus Heliamphora; species Heliamphora exappendiculata. The sequence continues at coordinate 11,677 of JAOTRH010184243.1, read as the reverse complement.
CGTAAAGAAGGCCATGGAGTAAGACCAGTGGTCGATAGCTTTCTAGGAAAAGTTAATAGGATTACATTATTTCTTTGGATAGTTAACTTTCGAGAAATGAAAGTGTATAGATGTAATCCTTTCTTTTGAATGGTTGGATTATTGTAATTTTGAACCAAATTACTGTTGTAAGACCTTAGGGTCACACGTTCATATGGTGCATGCATGTGAGGATGCTATTATTTTGATTGAGCGGGGTGTTTTGATCTCTCAAGGAATGATTTTGGCAGAAAGGTTTAGTTTATAATGAAAGACAATTTTGTTCTCAATTACGTATTTTTCTTCCTCGGTTTTATCCTCTCAAAACAAGTTTAAGAATATCAATTATTTGAATCAAGTTTTCAAGAATATAAGCATTTTTCATAGTTTTTAAGCAAAAACTCTCGGGAGTGTCATTGCTCGAACGGTGGGGTGTCCGCTCGAGTGGTCTCCGCTGGATTTCAACGTTAAGAATTGTTTTGAACCAAGTTTCTCATAATTGATCCAGAGGTAGAGATGGGCTATTTAAAGACATAATTTCCAAAGAAAGGATTTTTACATTGGGTTGGTTCCAAAATTATACTTGGTTTGTATTAGAACGGGACAGGGGCACTACAAATGGTATCACAGCTCTAGGTTCTAATACCTAGAAACCTTGGGGATGGTTGATCCACTACGTGAGTGTTGCATTGATGTGTGACATTCATGACCTGGTGTGATAGCATGAAACATCATGAATATGATTAGCATTTGCATACTATGTGCTATTTGGGCATGGAGGTTGGACTTGAGGATGATGTGACTGGCCCTTGGGTAACCGGTCGAATGGTTTGGGGTTCGAGTTAGAAAGCCATTTGACCAATGTCTATTCTAACTGGAAATCTAAACGAGTTAGCCGAATTGACGTGTCATTCTGATTAGTCCCCATCGCTGTGTTGCATAAGGTGTAATGATGTTACAGTTTGCGTTATGTAGCACCTCGCTGAGAGACAATGTTATTGGTGATAGATGAGTCATTGTAAACCTTGTTTTGATGTTTCCCCTTTCTCTCTCTTATTTGTAGAGTAATGTTGCCGAGACATGGTAGGGGCTGAGGTCGAGGCCGAGGTCGTACGTTTGCCCAAGTTTCGAAAGAAGGGGATGTTCATACCTCGTGGGAACATGTGGATGGTGTAGATGTTGTTCAAGAAATGCTTGCTACTATGAGGGCAATGGCCAAGGCAACTCGGGCTGGAGCAAGAGCCCCTGAGCCATGAGCCTCTGTGGCAATGAGAGAATTTCGGTGGTTGAATCCTCCAACTTTCTCTGGAGAGTTGGACCCCAAAATTGCCACTGAATGGTTAGAGGTAACCATGATAATCCTGGCTACCCTAGAGATTGGGAAAGATGAGTTGCGCATCAGGTTGGCGACGTTTCAACTTCGAGAAGATGCTAGAGAGTGGTGAAAGTTTGCTAATACCACCATAGATGGCACGTGGGCAGCCTTTACCAGAGTCTTTTTGGAAAAGTATTTTTTGGGTTCTTCTAGAGACGTGTATCGGGAGGAGTTTCTTTCTCTCATTCGAGGGAACCTCACTGTGGCCCAATATGAAGCTAAGTTTTTGAACTTTTCGCGGTTCAAACCCGAAATGGTGTCAACGAAAGAGTTACGCACCAAGAGGTTTGAAAGAGGTCTTCGATCTTCGATCAAGGATCAGATTGCTGCATTGGGTTTTCGGGTGTACTCTGAGGTTGTAGACGCTGCTATCCGGGTGGAGAATGCAATGGTAGAGGGCCGCAAGATTGGGGAAAGCAAATCGCATCAAGGGAATTCCAATGCTCAGTTTGAAGGGCATCAGGTGAAGAGATAGAAATTGGGGGGATCGAGTTCCTACCCCACGGGATCGCAGTATCAGTCACGGTCGGCACCAGCCCCGTCAACAGGTTCATCTGGACGTTTTGAGCATCGAGAGTTAATGTGTTACACGTGTAGACAATCGTGACATTGCTCGGTGGTTTGTCAACAAAGAGGACAGCAGGCGCAACAGCAAAGTCAGAATCAGGGGAGGACCCCATTTTCATGTTTTTAATGTGGTCAGAGGGGTCACTTACGATGAGACTTCCCTCAGGGAGGGAATGTTCAGGGAGCTACTGGAGCACATCGAGCGCAGACATCACAGGGACGACAGGGTTATGGTCAATCACAACCACAGTTGGGAGCACAGTCAGTAAGATCCGTGAGAGGTGCTATCTCAGCTCAGTAGTGAGGCAAGCAGGAGCCAGAAGCAGTGGGGAACAGAATCAAGGGAATTAGGGGCGAGTGTATGCTCTTGTGGAGCCCAGTACATCGGTGGCTCTTGCCGTACCAGATACTGTAGCTAACCCTTCAGTCATACGAGGTACCTTTCTAGTGTATCATTCTTGGGCCAGTGGTCTTGTTGACATCGAAGCATCACGTTCTTTCATCTCATCTGCATTAGGGTTAGAGGTAGATGTGTTGAATGAGGCTTTGTGTGTAGAGACACCGTTGGGTGAGTTTGCAGTGTTGAGGCTCATTTGTAGAGATTATGAGATGGAGATTGCCAACCATCGTTTGGTGTTCGATTTCATTGTGATCGATATGTTATCATTCGATCTTATCTTAGGAATGGATTGGTTGACGACCTTTCACGCCTACATTTATTGCGACCGGCAATGGGTGTTTGTTTGCACTTTGGAAGGAGATTCCTTTTGTTTTGTGGGTGATCGGAACAATGGTTTAGCACCTATACCTCTTGGGTCACGAGGCTGTAATAGCCTTAGCCTCCTTTTCTCTGCCCTATCTGTAGGTGAGACTGGTCCCATTTAGGGAGGACCTCCTCCTGCTGTCTGTGAGTTTCTAGGCGTGTTCCCAAACGAGTTGTTTGAGCTTCCACCACGGTGAGAAGTTGAGTTTTCTATAGATCTTATCCTGGGGACTGCCCCATTTCTATGCCTTCATATCACTTTGCACCGGCCGAGTTAGTGGAGTTGAAGGTACATGTTCAAGCGTTGTTAGATAAGGGATTCATACGTCCTAGTGTGTCACCTTGGGGAACCCCAGCATTGTTTACAAAGAAGAAGGATGGGTCGTTATGTCTTTCTATAGATTATCGTAAGTTGAATCACGTGACCGTTAAAAATAAGTACCCCATGCCGCGTATTGACGACTTGTTTGATCAATTGAGAGGTTCTTGTTGTTTCTAAAAAATTGACTTAAGAGTGGGTTATCGCTAATTGCGAGTTAAGGAGGAAGACATTCCAAAAATGGCTTTTTGTACACGTTATGGGCATTTTGAATTCCTAGTTATGCCATTTGGGTTGACTAATGCGCCACCGACATTTATGGACCTCATGAACCGTATTTTTCACCCTTATCTTGACCGATTCGTGGTCGTATTCGTGGACGACATTTTGATTTACTCACCATCAAAAGAAGAACATGAGGAGCATCTTCGAATCACCCTACAGTTGTTGTGAGAACATCGATTATACGCTAAGTATGAAAAGTGTGAATTTTGGTTGTCAGAAGTGAGATTTTTGGGGCATGTAGTCTCACGGGATGGAGTCGCTGTGGATTCATCTAAAATTAAGGCGGTGATGAAATGGGAAAGATTGAAAAATGTGTTTGAGATTCGAAGCTTCTTGGGGTTAACAGGACACTATCGTTGGTTTGTGAAAGATTTCTCTAGACTTGTAGTGCCTTTAACATGCCTTACACGAAAGGGAATCAAGTTTGTGTGGGACGATAGTTGTGACCTCACCTTCTTGGCATTGAATACGTTATTGACAAGCACGCCCATTCTGACTATTCTAGAGAGAGGCCTCGATTACACCGTTTATTGCGATGCGCCACATGAGGGGTTGGGTTGCATGCTAATGTAACTAGGCAAGGTGGTGGCCTATGGATCAAGACAATTAAAGGTTCATGAGAAGAATTATCCTACGCATGATATGGAGCTCGCAACAGTGTTTTTTGCTCTTAAAACTTGGAGGCACTACTTATATGGGAAACGCTTCGAGGTATTCTCAGATCATAAAAGCTTGAAGTATTTATTTTTACAGAAGGATTTGAATATGCGTCAAAGAAGATGGATAGAGTTCTTGGGAGAATATGATTTTGATCTCCAATATCACCCGGGCACTACTTAGTTTGATGGGGAAGTCGCTCTATTTACGATGACTTCTCAACCTACCCTTGTTCATCGCGTTGTTCAAGCATAACAATCGGACGCTGAGAGTTTGATGTTTCGGGAACGAGTTTTGGATGGAAAAGATGCCAAGGAGTGGACTATCCACCCTGATCAAAGCTTGAGGTTTGCAGGAAGGATCTTTGTACCGAAAACACTTTGGGAAGACGTACTTCACGAGTTTCATCATCCACGATTGGCAGTACATTCGGGTAGCACAAAAATGTATCATGACATACGTAGACAGTTCTGGTGGAAAGGTATGAAGAAAGATGTCGCGCTCTTCGTTTTTCGTTGTCTCACTTGTCAACAAGTGAAGGCCAAGCATCACAGACCAGCGAGTCAGTTACAACCGTTACCAGTGTCAGAGTGGAAATGGGAAAATATCGTTATAGATTTCGTGTCGGGTCTTTCGAGATCACCAAAAGGGCATGATGTCATATAGGTTGTGGTGAACAAATTGACTAAGTCAGCACATTTCCTATCAATTTGCATGACAGATTCAGTTGATAAGCTTAGCAAGCTCTACATACGCGAGATTGTTAGACTCCACGGGGTACCAATTTCTATCATTTCCGATCAAGATCCTCGTTTCACATCGCGTTTTTGGCAGAGTTTATAGTCGGCTATGGGCATGAGCCTACTTCTTAGTACCGCTTTCCATCCCCAAATAGATGGCCATTCAGAACGTACTATTCAGATACTCAAAGATATGTTGCGGGTATGTGTTTTAGATTTTCGTGGATCATGGGAGGACCATTTGCCGATGGTAGAATTTTGCTACAACAATAGTTACCAATCGAGCATCAAAATGGCACCTTACGAGGCACTATATGGCAGACCTTGTAGATCACTTGTGTGTTGGACCAATGTCGATCAAACAGCCGTGTTAGGGCCCGAGCTTGTGCGTGAGATTACAGAAAAGATCATCACAATTCGTAAACGTTTAATGACCGCCCAAAATCGTCAGAAGAGCTACACAGATAAAAGAAGGAGACCATTAGCGTTTGAGGTGGGAGACCACGTGTTCTTCAAGGTTTCACCACGAAAGGGGTTAATGAGGTTTGGTAAGAGTGGGAAATTATCGCCGCGTTTTATCGGGCCATTTGAAATTCTTGATAGAATCGGAGAGGTAGCCTACTGCCTAGCCTTGCCACAACAGTTAGCCTCCATGCACAACATTTTTCATGTGCCTATGTTGTACAAATATGAGCCAGACCCAACCCACATCTTGGATTGGACGGAGTTGAGGGTTGATGACGACGTTACCTACGAAAAAAGACCAGTGAAAATCCTTGACACTAAAGGGCAAGTCTTGCGGGGAAGAACCATTAAGTATGTGAAGATGTTGTGGCTTCACCATGGCATCGAAGAAGTTACTTGGGAACGAGAATCAGAAGTTCAAAGAAATTACCCCAAGTTGTTCAGTCCCAGATGTATGCGTGATTTCGAGGACGAAATCTCCTAAGTGGGGGAGATTGTAGCGACCCGGACCTTTGTTGTTTTCTTGCTAATTTATGAAAACACATATGTCATGATCTGTGGAGATATTTGGGAACATAAGCCATGCATGAAAGTTTATTCTTGAGTTTGTGTCTGCTTGTTAGTAATGGTTAAAGATGGGTTTATGGAAAAAAAATGTTGTTGAGTAATGCCTTGTGCATATACGGTTCTACTACAGCCTCTGTAATTCAGAATCCCAAACCAGGTTGACTGCTCGAGCGGTGAGGTGGCAGGGGGTTTTCTGGAGTGTGACAGCTCAAGCGGTGGGGGTCCGCTCGAGCGGACTGTCGCGGATTGATATTTTAAAAAGGGGCGTGGACCTTCTTTTTCTCATTTTCCTCCTTATATCTCTCTCTCTCTCTAGCATGGGTGAGTGTTAGGGTATGGGTTTGAGAGGTAATAGGGGCTTGTTTGGCTTATTGGAGTGGGTTTCTTTGCCTTCCTCTTGGTGGTTCGACCATTGAAGACACGATCTTAGCCTTGCAGACGTTGTTCTCACCATGTGGTTGGAGATTCCAGCGATTGAAGCTCATCCAAGGCTTTTGCTTACGGCTCTAGCCTTAAAAATGTAGGATTCAAGACTTTCTTTGAATTTTTAAGTGATATGTGTCGTATTTTCTAAATTGTGAACATAAAGACATAAAGTTTGTGATTTTTGAAACCCTGAGTTTGAGTTTCGTGACAATGAGGGTTGAATTTTGGATTTGTGAGGGATTTAACATTAACCTATCATGACATTGTTCTATCTTGTGATTGGAGTGAAAAATAAGAATTTAGGGTTTGTGTTTTGGGATTAGACCATGGAAATTGGGGCTTTTAGGTTTAAGGGTGTTGTATAGTGAAGTTGACATGATTAATGGTTAAATTGAAGGTTATCATAACCTGTTGTGAATTTAATTCCATAAATTCGTGTGACGTATGTTGATATCGGGTCAAAAGTTGGTTTTGTTGAATAAAACCAATAAATTTGTGACTTTGAAGCCACGCGAGAAATAATTCGATTTTGGGCCGAGATTAATGGAAATGTGGATAATGGAATTGTATAATGAAATGGGTTTGTGAGACCCTGACCGGTTTTCTTTTTCTATTTTTTTGGACGCGTGTTACTTGTTTTTGTTTGAGCATGTTTTATATGCTTTTGATGCATGTTTGAGGGTAGAGATGCATGTGGGGAATGTTCTGGGAGCCGTGGGATGTTACAGCGCGAATTTCAAAAAATAAAAAAAAAAGATATTTTGAAAACCTATAAATATCTAAAGTTAGATATTTTCAAAACGATATTTTTCAAAACTTCATCAAGTAAGTTTTTCATTTTCTCTCTGCCTTTTCTTTAAGTTCTCGGGGGCTTGGGGCTCGATTTTCAACGATCCAACAGCGAATCTTTACTTTTGGCACGGTGGGCTACGCAACCATCCAGTCATATTTTGATTCTGACGAAGCTCGATTTTGCACGTGGTTTGAAGCATCGAGTTTTGAACTCACAGAGGTAGGATTCTAGACCCTACTATTGTATAAGGGTGCTATGAGTAAACGTTGGTGTTTTTAATCAGTAGATTGCTGTAGATCTGCGTTTATTTTAAAGTTGGGTTTTGGGGTTAAAACCTATTTTTCAGCGATTTCGTGGATAGAATCGGGTGCCAGTGTTTCTGTGGTGGTCTTGGCGTTAGGCCTAGGCGCGTGGATGTTTGTGGGTGTTAGATCGATGTTTGGTGGTTTTGATTCGGGAGTTTAGAGGTTGGACCCGTAGCTCGGAATCAATTTCTCGGTGGGTTCAGTCGAATGAACTCATAGGTTCAGTCGATTGGATCATAGTTCTTGGGGTTTGATCGACTAAACTCATGCGGTCAGTCGACTGAACCGTGTGTTTGGGCGTTCTGGGCCCTTTTTTAGTGGGTTTTTCAGTCGACTGGGGGTCGGGTCCAATTGACTGAATTCTAGGCTGTTTGTTTGTGGTTCGGTGGTTGGGTTTTGGTTTTCAATTGGTATCCTTTGGTATTCAATTGATTAATTTATGAGAATTAGTTTATTCAAATACCTTTGGGTCCATTTTGGGGTTTGGTTAATGGCGTTGTAGTCTTAGGGGTCGTGTGGTGGCCTCGAGTGTTTATGTGATGCCATCCTCGGGTGTGACGTGCATAGTTGGTTTAGGGTTTGTGGCATGATTGTGTGAGTGTTGGGTATGTGCGCGACATGTGGGTTCGTGGTTTGGTTAAAGGTGGGGTTCTTGTGAGAATCGGTCTGGGGGAGGTTCAGGTGTTGATCTCCAGGTTCGATGTTGGTTGTCCTAGTGTGTGGACATGTCCCGGTATGTGGACGGTTTGTTTGGGTGAGTGGTTATCGGTTTGTTTTGACGGATGGCATCGTGATGTATTGTTATATATGGTTATGTGCATTTATAACTGTTTAGTTATGCACGGGATATGTAAGTGAATTACATAAGGTGATATCGCTATGTGTAACGTGATTTATACTTTAAAACCTAGAGTTTTATAGGCATGTAACATGGTTTGTGGAACGTCATGTTGATACATGGCTATATGCTTTAAATCCTGGTTTAGGTTTGCATATGTGTATGATATGGATTAGATGAATCTGTGATCCAGTAGATGTAAATCCTGGTTGATGATGCACGTGTGCGTGTGGGTGTATGAGGTAGGCTGCAAAGCCGATGCATGAGGTAGGTTGCAAAAGCCAATGTGTGTGTGATTGGGGCTGCGGTAGTCCTTTGGTTAAAGTCTGAGAAGATGCATTAGTTGGGGTAGTGGTCTTTCGGTGAAAGTTTGAGAAAATTCATGGATTGCATGTACTGCATATTGGGACGGATAGACCAATTTTCTTAAAAAAAAACTGTATTAACGGCCTGCGGGAGTCGAAATACAAGAATCATTTTTAGGGCTCCCGTGAGAGAGTCAAAACATGGTTTTTATCCTCACTTTCCCATTGCTTGTGAAAATTGTTTTCTGGCTATGGTGAGTCATGATCTAAAACTATTTCAAACTGTTTTAATGGCTTGAAAGAGAGTCGAAACCCGCACCTCATTTTCCTAGCATGTTTAGCTTATATTGCATGTGTTGTTTGGAATCTGCTGAGCTTTGGCTCACGGTGTGGGATTTTGATTTTCTTCAGGTACCGGTCACGGTGGTTGATCAGGAGGTGATAGAGAGGCGGAGGATGAGTAGTCTTCCATTTTGTTAGCTTTACACATGTATGCTATAACAAGTTTTTCTGCGTTGGGGCCGTATAATGTAAGCCATTTGGCGTTTATATATACAATGCATGTATGGTTTTCCTTGAGAGTGTATTCTCGGGTTGGGTTTTATCTAGTTGTTATAGGTGTTTCACAGGCCTTGAAGTTTGGGGCGTGACAGAGTTGGTGAGAGGAAGCAATTGGGTTGGACTCACATGTGTGTGTTGTGTTGTGATACGTTAAAAAGGACATGTTTCTAAATTGTTTAAGGTTGGGCACGAGTTGCTCCTCGGTGAAAGTCAGAAAAACTACGCAGATTGGGTTCTCTGCCCGCCGGCTAGCAACCGGAAAAGGACATAGTTGGGTTCTCTGCCCGCCGGCTAGTGATCGAAAAAAGACGTTAGTCGTGTCGGGGTATAGAACGTACCGTTACCTCACAAGGCCCGTGTGGCCGAATTGAGTGTAATGCTACATGGGTCTATTTGCTCGTCCGACGCCGGTGCCTATGATTTTGAACAATGAATTGGTGAAACTTGAAAGGAGTTGGTAAAGCATGTGTAACTGTGTGTGAGTAGTGATGAACTTGGGTTAGGGACACCTCAATTTGGTAAAATGATAAGACGATGAAATGGTTTGGGTTAATTAAGAATAGTAAAATTGATGAATTAATGGTAAAGATGAATATTCCTATGGGTATGAAAGGAAAACATGGAGTAACAATCCTTCTATACGAAACTCGATTATGCAAGGAAAACCTATTTCAGAACAAATACTATGAAGTGATCAAGTTTATTTGTGCATCTTGCATAACCATCTACGCATACCATGCATGTATTCAATTTTAGTCTTGTTCCTACGAGGTTCGGCTCATGCTGTTTAACAACATTTCAGGTGACGGCGAAAAAAAGGCCATGAAGTAAGACCAGTGGTCGATAGCTTTCTGGGAAAAGTTAATACGATTACATTATTTTTTTAGATAGTTAACTTTTGAGAAATGAAAGTGTATAGATGTAATCCCTTCTTTTGAATGGTTGAATTATTATAATTTTGAACCAAATTACTGTTGTAAGATCTTAGGGTCACACGTTCATATGGTGCATGCTTGTGAGGACGCTATTATTTTGATTGAGTGGGGTGTTTTGATCTCTCAAGGAATGATTTTGGCAGAAAGGTTTAGTTTATAATGAATGACAATTTTGTTCTCAATTACGTATTTTCCTTCCTCGGTTTTATCCTCTCAAAACAGGTTTAAGAATATCAATCATTTGAATCAAGTTTCCAAGAATATAAGCATTTTTCATAGTTTTTAAGCAAAAACTCTCGGGTGTGTCACCGCTCGGGCGGTGGGGTGTCCGCTTGAGTGGTCTCCGCTGGATTTCAACGTTAAGAATTGTTTTGAACCAAGTTTCTCATAATTGATCCAGTGGCACAGATGGGTTATTTAAAGACATAATTTCCAAAGAAAGGATTTTTACATTGGGTTGGTTCCAAAATTATACTTGGTTTATTTTAAAACGGGACACGGGCGCTACATCTCTTTTGTTAAACCCAAAAATCATAAAAGTCTTTTAATCTAATTTTCATTCTTTAAATGTAGTTTTCTTATCTTTCGTTTTCTTTTCACTTTATTTTCTTTTAATATAAATATAAATAGTTAGAGTTCCTTTGGTTAATATAGTATTTTTCTAATCTCTTTTTATCTTAACATAAGTTTCTTTTATAAATTTTCTTTTAGGATTCTTTTTATGCATATTTTATTTTGCATTACTCATTTCTTTTACCAATTCATCTTGTTAATATTAATGCATGCTTTAGTTTTCTTACTTGAAAGTATGTTTAGAATAGTTTAGTTTGTCTTTGGTAATAAATCATGTTTAGGCAATTTAAACAACTTTTTGCATATTCTTGTTCTTTCATTTGAATCATGCTAACTTAGGTTATTTTAATAATATCATATGCGGGAGTATTCTATGTATCATTTAGTTAAAAATTGCATACCATAAGACTTAGAATTTTATTCTTATTTGCTCTAAATTGGAGTGCTACGTACATATGTTATATATTTTTATTATTTGATTTTGAATGTTCTCTTTTTGCCTCCATTTTCTTTACTTGCATGCATTTGAGAAATCTTATTAAATAACCAATGATGATTAGTAGAGGCCAACCTTTTGGTTGGGCGAACGAGGTGCCTAACACCTTCCCCGATTCGTACCTTAGCTCCCGAACCATCTTTCTCTGATTAACGTTTTAAAGATCAGTAGCCGTTTTTATTTTTCTTAGTTTTTTTTTAAAAACTAAGTGGCGGCTCTATTTTCAATAAAAAAGATTTTCAAAATTTAATTTTCAAGATGTCAAAATATTTTCTAAACATTTTTGAATTTCCTTATTTTTGAAACATTTTTCAAAACCCCCAAAAATCCCAACGCCACAGCTTCGCAATCGAATCGATGATCAATGGATGCATGATAGTTTACATGTATATATTTAGAAAGAAATGTTTCATAGTATTACAAATGAAACTATCATGTATCGTTTTCAGAATATGCAAAGTCATCGTGATCGATTGTAATCAAATTATAAATTATCAATATATTTGAACTTTTTGAATAACACTTTAATTTACTGTATACAGTTTTCAAAATTTGACCCATCTAGACATGATTCTTGACTCCGCCCTTGGCCGGTGGTTTAGTTGGTCGGCCCGAGAGGAGAGGGACAGAATGAGAGAGAGTCGGGAAGAGAGAAACAGAGAGAGAGAGAGAGAGAGAGAGAGAGAGAG
>JAOTRH010184212.1:1822-11881 GCA_034768845.1 Heliamphora exappendiculata | reverse complement strand
TAAGTTCATAAATAGATCTCTTAGACTTACACAACATGTGTTCCTTTCCCTTTGTAATGAATTCGTCTGGTTGTATCATACAGATACACTTGTCAAGACTTTCGTTAAGGAAAGCTGTCTTGACGTCTATTTACCAAATTTCGTAATTGAAATGAACAGCAATTGATAAGAGAATCTGGATAGACTTAAGCATGGCTACTGACAAAAAGATTTCCTCATAATCGATCCCTTATTTCTGAGTGAACCCTTTAGCAATAAGCTTAGCTGTGAAGGTTTTAACTTTTCCATCTACTCCTCTCTTCCTCTTGTAGATCCGCTTGCATCCAATAGATTTTATCCCTTCGGGTGGTTCTATAAGTTTTCAGACCTGATTAGAATACATAGATTCTATCTCTTAATTCATAGCCATTTGCCAAAGATCTACATCTTTGTCTTGTAGTTCTTTATTGTAGTTACAGGGCTCGGTATCTAGTTCTATTGGGATCTTGTCATACGAATCTCCCAAGAACATATACCAATTAGGTTGATGAACAACTCTCCTACTACGACGAGGTACTACTTGTGTTTGTGCACTAGGAGTAATAGGCTATGCAGAATCTGAACCTTGTGCATCAGTACCATGTTCTTGATTTGCACCTGTCCCGATAATTCTCCCACTACGACGAGGTAATAGAATATTAGTGACTAGTGGTTTCTCTTCCATTCTACTGGTATTTTCTCTTCGTTCTTCTAGAATAATTTTTCTATTGGGCTTGTGACCATAATATAATCCTCATCTAAGAATCGGGAATTGGTGCTAACAATGACCTTTTAATTCTTAAAATTATAAAATAGATCACCCTTCATTCCCTTGGGATACCCCACAAAGAAACAGACTTCTATCATCGGTTCTAATTTGCCTGCATTTTCTTTCAGCACATGTGCTGGACACCGCCAAATTTGAATGTGTTTCAGACTAGACTTGCGCCAGGTCCACAATTCTGTGGGAGTAGAAGGTACTGACTTAGAAGGTACCAAGTTTAGAATGTAAGTTACTATTTCTAAAGCAAGTCCCTAAAATAAATTGGGTAAACTTGAATAACTCATTATAGATCTTATCATTTTCATAAGAGTCCTATTCTTTCTTTTTGCTACACCATTCTGCTGCGGAGTGTCAGGTGCAGTCAACTGTGATATAATCTTCTATGATGATAGCTGGTCCTTAAACTCTCCAAAGAGGTATTCTCTACCACGGTTAGATTGTAGTAATTTGATACTTTTACCTAGACGCTTCTCCGTCTCTGTCTTGAATTCTTTGAATTTCTCAAAGCATTCAAACTTACAGTACATCAGGTAAATATATCTATACCTTGAGTAGTCACCAATAAAACTGACAAAATACTCAAAGCCACCTCTAGCTTGGATTGTCATAAGACCACACACATCCGAATGAACCAGCTCCAACGGGTTTTTAGCTCTATAGCCTTTGGCCAAAAAGGCCTCTTGGTCATCTTACCCTCTAAGTAGCATTCATAGACTGAAAGTGCTTCCACTTTCAATGAACTCAAAGGTTCATCTGCTACTAGTCTGTTTATCTTTTTTAGATTAATATGATCCAAGCGTAAATGCCAAAGAAACGTTTGGTTCATTAAAGAAGAAAATTTTCTTTTATATAGTAAAATAGATGTGTTATTCATTTCAGTTAGTTTCAGTATAGAAGAGATAGAAGATACAATATACAAATTATCCACTAATGTACTAGAATAAATAAAATATTTATTTTTCTTCACAACGACAGAGTCACCAAAATGAACAAAATATTTGTCCTTTATTAAACTCGAGACTAAAATTAAATTTCTTCTAATGATTGATACATAAAGACAATCTTTTAGAAGTAGTATCCTATCTCTACTAAAATTGAGAGTAACATCTCCTACTGCAACTATTGCCACCCTTGTATTATTGTCCATGTGTAGATAGATTTCCTCATCACTGAGCTACCTAGTTTTTTAGAACTCTTACAAAGAATTGCAGAAATGATTAGTGACTCTTGTATTTACACACCAGGTACCAGTAGATAACACCACTAAACATGTTTCAACAACCCGTGAACAGAAATTATCTTGTTTGTTTTGCTTACTGAGAAAAATTGGACATTATTTTTTCCAATGCCCAAACTGGTTACAGTGATAGCACTTACCTCTCGATTTCTTCACACCCGCTTTTAGTCCCTTAACTGCTTTTAGACTGGTGTTTCTCTGTGTCTGAATCTTTTTTCTTCTTCTTATCTTTCGACTTAGAGGAAGAATCATTCTCAGCTATCTACACAAAACCCGGTTTCCTAAGAACACCCTTAGCTGCTTGAACTTCCTTAAGAAGTTCTGCCAGTGAGTAGCTAAGCTTATTTGTAGAATAGTTCTGGCAGAACTGCTTAAAACTTTCAGGCAGTGACTGGAGTATGATATCGACCTGAGTTTTTTTGTCAATTTTAGCTCCAATAATCTTCAGTTCATTCAGAAGACTAATCATATTTAGAACATGATCCCTAACTGATGTACCTTCAGTCATATTTGCATTCATTAGAAATCTCATGGCCACCTTCCTAGCAGCACGATTTTGATCCCCAAATATTTCTTTGAAGTTCATCATCATGTCATAGGCACTATGCATAGACTGATGCTGATACTGATGCTGCAAAATATTTGACATTGAAGTCAAAATGTAACAGCGAGCCTTCTGATCAGCTTTTTGCCACTTCTGATGCGTCTGGATTTTTCTTTCGGTAGCCCCCTCATCAGGTACTGGTGGACATATCTCAGTTAAAACAAACTTATAATTCTTACCAGTTAATATAATGTCCAAATTCCGTTTTCAGTCAACATAATTTGGTCATGTAAGTTTGTTTTCTTTGAGAATGAAAGTGAGTGGATTGAAAGCCATTTTAATTCTGAGAATCACACAATTAAAATACCATTGTTCATGACGAAGAAAACTTTAAATTCATTCTAATTTGGTTTCATCTACCATTTTAAAATTAATTTACCAGCAACTTGGTAACCTGAGAATAACATGCATCGATGGGAGGACATCTACTATCCTTTATAAGACTAGACATGCCATTTTTTTTTAATTTTATTATCTAGGTGATTGATAATGCCAAATAAAATTAAATAACATATATAACTTCGGTCCAGTACATAATAGTAGTAACCAGATGGAGAGAATACTATTATATATATCTAAGTGTTAACTATTACCTAATCCCAAATCAATCGTTTTGCAATGAACCTTTCAGATGAAGAAGTGATCCACACTAACAATTATCCAGAATTATCCCAAAAGAAGGTTTGTATTGGCGATACCGCAATTAATCTGTCCGTTGGGGAGGAAGGCCTTACTGCCGGCACGCAGGGTTTAATTGCATCGCCTACAAACTGGTAATGGAGACTGCGGGATTTATCTGTGAATAAATTTTCTCTCACACTAAAATTTTTAAAATTTTTTTTAGGGTTATATATATTCATTTAATTAAATTAAATTTATTAATTTCGAAAGTCACACGATCTGAAAGAATCAAACATATTTTCGTGTACACGATTTCAAAGATTTTGGTTTATCAAACCATCTTTTTGTATTTAAATGCGTAACAAAAAAAATAATAATAAATGTACAATTTTTCTATTAGCTTTTTCAGTTAAGGTAGTGATTAAACGTATTTATTTATTTTATTTTTCGTTCCACATGTTTTGAAAAATAATAATTTGTTTTAATTAAATATTTTTTATTTTATTAATTCAAAATTCAAAATTAATTCTCACGTTTTTCTAAGATATTCGAAAAAAATCATCTTTAAACGTGATATTTTAAAATATCTAAAATTTTTCTATTTAATTAAAATTAATTAATTAAAAAAATTATTTTAGTTTTTATTTCAAAATATTTTAATTAAAATTGAATTTTTGAATGAATTAAATTAACAAAATAAATAAAACTAATAGTTATTATTCACGCAGTTAATACATAAAAAAATAAATTAAATGTAAGATATAAAAAATATATTCCGATTTTATGATCCATTTGAAATTTTAAAAAATTTCGATCTCTTGCCTTAACGATAAGTTGGAATGATTCAATTTTTTTCTGAATTCGCTTCCTGTATGCTGATTGTATCAGAATTTCTTCGATTCATAGTGATATACAAATACACCATATCTCAATTAATGTATATAAGAAAAATCAAGCTAAAATAACCCTGAGCCACCTGCACCACCGCCGACCACCGTATGCACCGCATCGCCGCCCGCCTTGCGTGCTGTTGTTGTTATGGATTTGCTGCGTTAGATGAAAAGTCGCTGTGTTTGGATGATCTTCACCGAAATAATGCACTGTTTTGGAAACCAACGGCTGTTTGGAATTGTGCTGCTTTTGTTTTGATTGAAAACAGTGCCCCTTGCTTTGGCGTTGTACTGTTGTTTGTTCTCTTGGGATTGCCGCGGCTTGCTTGCTTGGAATCCACTTGCCGCTTGGAAAACCCCTTTTTTCTTTTTATTTTAACCAAAAAAAAAACACTATTTGAATAGGACCGAAACAGTGATCCATTCAATGTATCCATGAATCAAAGTTTGCATGTTAGTCGCATCTTGTTCTTCGAGTTGTGCTTCGTTTTTATATAATTTTTTTTAATTACATAAAATACAAAAAAAGAACAAGAATTAAAAATCAAAAAATAATTATTTTTACATTGATTCTATGCCTCCGTATAGTTCACAATTAATAAAAAAAATTAATCTATCACAGTCAACCTCTATGAAAAAAGTTAAATCATCATCCACGTATTCAATCAAACATGAAAATAAATGATGATCATAAAATCGAAATTAAAACGTTTGCAAAACAAAGTTAGCAAAGTTCTAAATCTACCCGGCCCTGATAAACTGTAAATAAAAAATAAAAATGACTCTGATACCAATTATTGGAGGAAAAACTACTAAGATCATTGTTTTTACAAACGATTATCTGAAAAAAATTAACTGTATGGGCAATTGCCAAAACTGGCTCCAAATAAAATTTTTGATGACGAATTATCAAAATAAAACCCGTGCATCCGAAGTTAATTTAGAATAATACATTTTTACCAGTCGAATCTTCAACTACGATTTAAATTCGAGTTAAAGCTCCTGTCAGATCTTCTACTGTATTTTTTTATGCGATTCTCGAACGTATTGTGAGTTACGGACTATCGAGAACTCATACCGGTAGAACCCAGATATATTTAGTCTTAAAAGACAAGTTATGATATAAAACTGGTTCAGCCTACTCGCATATATATAGGGCTACAACAGCGTCACGCTCCAAAACCCAGGGTCATGTGAAAATTCACTAAAACACCAGTTTTATGAAAATAAATTTTCATACATTCAAATTCACCTGTTGAAATCAAATAAAAACTCAATATGCATCTCTCATAAACAGTAAACATACAGTTCCAACATGCATACAATATATCGCCTTATGGCGTACAAAATCAGCCTTTAGGAATAGGCATACCAAAAAGCAAAACTATAAAAGTCTTCCGCCATCCGTCACCACGGGCACCACAAAATCTACTCAAGATTGCTCCATATCATCACCTGAAAATGTTTTTGTACAGAAAATTCCACCAGTGAGTTGAAACCCAATAGAAATAGACTATAAAGTTGTAAAGCATGATATGCAATCATATGATGAGAGCTAACTCTACCACAAGTAAAATCAAGCATTAGAACTAATGCTAGCAATAGTTAAAAAAAAATGTAGTCAAAACGTTGTTTTCCACTCGTATCACACTATCGAGGAAAACAGGATAAAAACAGTTTGCTCCACTCAGGCCACACAGCCGAAGAGGAAAGATAAAATGAAATCGTATGTACCGACTCCGTCACAAGGGGACAGATGTAGCAACTATAGACTCCTGCCCCTTTACCCAATCCCTACACATCGTAGGACCGGTTAGGTAAATGCAAGTTCTACACGAAGCCACCACAACGTAAAAGCTTAGTTTATGGGCCCAAAACTGGAGGGAACAAAGTACCCAACCACCTAGTTTACGGGGATTAACCCGAAGAACCAAGGTACCTACTCTGCGCACGTTTTTTGACTTCCACCTAGGGCAACTCATGCCAAATACCCGCTATCCCGGTACATCTAGAGAATCATTTATCAAAATCAAACCTTTTTCACAGCTATACATTAAACATGTATATCTAGATCCAATCTATCAACATGGAGATAAAAAAAACATGTAAAAACATGAGTTCAAAACAATACAACATATGTATAAGAAGATCCAATCCATCTACCACGAAGATTCATGCATGAAAATGCATGGTTTTCATTAAAACATTTTAAAAGTTGAGTCTAAACCCCACAGGTTAGCTCAAAATCTTCAAAAACATGATTTTCAAATATGCACCGTCAACAGCCCAGGTTCAATTAACTGGACCCATCCTCTAGTCGACTAAAAAGCACACTGGAATCCATGCCAAAATGCCAAACAACACTGCTCAGTCAACTGACCCCATGGGTTTAGTCGATCGAACCCACAAACCATGATCCATTCGACTGACCCCATCGGTTCAGTCGACCAAACCAGCCCAGAAAAAGTCTTTCACCTACGATTTTGCCATTTTAAACCCATGATGAAGCCTCAAAGCTTCCATCTCACACCCATGAACTCACACACGCTCAAGCCTATCACCAAAGGCTTCAAAAGAAACATCTAACACCGCTTTCATCCAACCAAAACGATGGAAAAAGGTTTTTAAACCAAAAACCCACTTTTCCCAAACATGAAACACCTTTTCATGAATATAAAATGGTAAAGATGCATAAGATTACATACGACACTCTCTAATAACTTTAAAGTCTAGAATCCTACCTCAGTGAGTCAAGAACTTGACGCGTTGATCCACGTACAAAATCGAGTTTCGTCAGAATGAAATTCCATCCGGATGGATGCGTAGAGCACGATGCCTATAACAAGGATTGGTTGTTGGTCCGTCAAAAACCAAGTTTTGAGCCTCCGAAAAGTTAGAGAGTGGTAGAGAGAAAAAGGAGAAAATTTAGGAGTTAAGTTTTGAAAATATCTTTTGAAAATATCTAACTCTTGATATTTATAGGCCTCCAAAATATTTTTTTTAAAAATTTTTAAAATTCGCACTGTAACTCCCTACAACCCCCGGGACCAACCCCGCATACTCAGATAAGCTCGATCATACATCAAAACGCTTAAAAACATGTAAAAGTAAAAATTCTAAACATGCGTCAAAGTGCCGAATATGCATATAATATAAAAAGAAACGGTACATGGTCTCACAAACAGGGACCAGTAGAGTAATTATGAGTAAGATTTTCAGTGAAATACAGACACCTATCAGCGGTTTCTACAATTATAGAAAACCAGCAGCGATTTCTGTAATTTTCATAAAATACTGAGTTACAGTTCACACCACTAAAGAACTATAATTGCACTCTGACCCATAATCTTAATACCTTCTTACATTGAGCTCCTGCTATTAAATACTTACAATTTCTCCCAACGTTAAGATTTTCGATACCCGCCAATTAAATTTAATTACTAACAATTTAAAATAATTTACATCTTAATGTTTCTTAAGTTCTTTCACTTAATTTATTTGACCTCCAGATAATCAAATGCACCTACAGGATTTGGTCTGGTCAAAACTTATAAGCTTCTTTAAGGGGGTATCATCAATCCCGATTATTCGGGACGTAGATTCTGTCAACAATTAATATGTGTCATATAAATAATACCACTATTCAACTCACTAGTAATATAGACCCATATAAGATTACACTTTCTAATGACTCAAAATAACGAATATTAAATATATGCAAATCAATAATTATTTTAGAATTAAAAAGATAAGCACTATTCATAATAACCTTGGGTGTGAATTAATTTATATAGTCAGTATAAAATTAATTATCCCAAATATCCCGTTCAATACACACAAAGTGTACTGGCACTGAGAGTCAGAACAATAGACGACGGTATTATTTATTTTCCATAACCAAACAGGCATACTAAAATTCTGTTCCACAGACGTATTGATGGTATGTCCATTTTCATCTAAACTATGAAGATAAAACTTATATTCTGCAAGAACTTAAAATCTGCTCTTCTGTATGCAAGCTGTATTCTACACACCAGATTAAATATTATACAGAATATCGAACATTCATGCATAACAAAGAAATGATACACATACATTGCTTATAAAGATTCTCATAAAAATAAAAAATTAATTTTATTAAAAAATAAAATAAAATAATAAAAATATAATTTTCAGTATACTAATCCTAACAGCTGTACCCTTTCGAATCCTATTTTTGTAAAAGATTTACCTTATCTATCAGCCAGATATGAGAATAGAAAAAGGAGGAACAATCGAGATAAATTAGCAAAAGGAGAGATATGTGGAAAAATTAAGAGAGTTAGTAGAAAATGGAGAGAAGAGTGGTAAAATTCGAGAGAAATCAGTAAAAAGAGAGAAGAACGGTAAAAATCGAGAAAAATTGACAAAAAGAGAGAAGAGAAAAAAAAAGGAGAGATTTGAGTTTTACATGGAGAAGTAGAGGACTACCGACAAAAGATGTGGTTACACCTCGGTGGATAGAATCTAGATCAATCAGAGTCTCAGCTAAAACTAGGGGCATGGAGTCCTTTCCTACTCTTATTTGCCCAGCAATATCCACCAGAATAGTGCTAACTCAGCCGTCATAAGAAACCAGAAGGCACCGGACAAGCAGACAGATACACAGATCATAACGGCACCACAACTAAAAGTTAAAGTCATCAAGGGCACTGGTAAGATAGAATCTATGCCTAGTGAATCCCCATAGATGAAGAAAGAAACCTATTAGCCAGTTAAACCACAAGGATATGTGATGAACATGGAAGGTATTGGCAAAAACTCCCGTGAGACGAGATTAAGAATGACGGTGAACTCCTCTACGGTAGGGCATAACTCTTCAAAACCAAAGCAAAAACATAAGCACGTGGATCCTAAAAGCTGTGTAGCAGCCCTTAGCAATGGTTCATTCATCCAAGCCCGGTGCGCCAAGCAAACTTCTTTCAAATCCTAGTCATATGTGAAGCGTTGTCTAGGTTTTAGGTTTGTAAGAAGACCCTTAGGTTCCCTAAGCCCTGGTACGCTAGGCAAATCTTTTAAGCCCTAGAAGACTAGGCACCCTAAGCATTGGTGAGCCAGACAAATCTTTTCAACCCTAGAAGACTAGGCACCCTAAGCCCTGGTACGCTAGATAAATTATTTCAACCTCAGGTTAGTGTGTCTGTGACGATCATTTGGTTCTTACACATCCTAGTAGAAGACTAGGATTCCTAAAGCCCTACAAGACTAGGCACCATAAACCCTAGTGCGCTAGAAAAATCTTTTCAAGCTTAGGTTCGTGTGTGAGTGACGATCCTTAGAATTTCTCTAAACCCTAGTCTATAAGGCGTCTATGTCTTAAGTCTAGAAGGTGTCTTAGGTTCTCTCCAAACCCTAGTCTATAAGGCGTCTAGGTCCTAAGTCCAGAAGGTATCTTAAGTTTTCTCCAAATCCTAGTCCATAAGGCATCAAGATCCTAAGTCTAGAAGGTGTCTTAAGTTCTCTCTAAATCCTAGTCCATAAGGCATCTAGGTCATAAGTCCAGAAGGTGTCTTAAGTTTTCTCTAAACCCTAGTACATGAGTCGTCTAGGTTCTAAGTCCAAAAAGTGTCTTAGATTTTTCTTTAAATCCTAGTCCATAAGGTGTCTAGATTCTAAGTCCAGAAGGTGTCTTAGGTTCTCTCCAAATCCTAGTCCATAAGGCGTTTAGGTCCTAAGTTCAAAATGTGTTTTAGGTTTTCTCTAAACCCTAGTCCATAAGACTCTAGGTCTTAAGTCCAGAAGGTGTCCTAGGTTCTCTCCAAATCCTAGTCCATAAGGCGTCTAGGTCCTAAGTCCAGAATGTGTCTTAGGTTTTCTCTAAACCCTAATCCATAAGGCATCTAGATCCTAAGTCTAGAAGGTGTCT